>CAIGQV010000906.1:630607-642320 GCA_903798115.1 Danio jaintianensis
CTATCTATCTATCTATCTATCTATCTATCTATCTATCTATCTATCTAAAAACTCTTTATTTGGAGGTAAAAAGTACAGTCAGGGGTTAAACAGCTGTTTCTCTATTAGTTGTATTCTGACTGAAACCCTGAAGTATTACGTAGAGTAAAGCTGTGGAAATAAATAAGACACGCTTGACAATTCACAGTATCCCGGTATTTATTATTAGCTAATGTTACAGTTGGAGTAAAATGTTAATATTTGTTTTATTCACCACAAAGGCCACACATCTTTTAAATTTCAATTAAAAATATTGTCATTTTTAGCTTTTTTTTTTGTCTTCACTTCTCAGTTTCTCTGGATTTATTGTTAGCTGTGGGGTTTAGTAAGATGTTATTATTTGTTTATTTTTTATTAATGATTTTTTGTTTTATTTAAAATATTACATTTCAGTAAAAATATGTAGTTTTCTTCTGAAAATGACTATTGGTTAGAATAACAAATGTTTTTATTTGCTATGATTGAAAATCAGGGCAATATTACAGCAAATATTGATTTATTAGTATTGTGTTTTACAAACATTAACACAAATATGTCTGAAAACATGCCACTATAATTATTGTTATATGTAATTATATATGTAATATGTAATTATTGATATATGTAATTGTATAAGAAATGTAATTTTAGTAGATTACAGAATAAAGCAGAAAATAAATTTGATTTAAACAAGTAACTATAATTTACAAAACTGATAACTTTTATATTTACATTAAAGGAATAGTTCACACTAAAATGAAAATGGTTCACTTTTATGAATTTCTTTTATGAAAGAATATATGAATAATGTTATGAGTTATATTATGACAAGGCAGCAGAAAATACCATTGAAGTCAATGGCTGTTTTTTTTCCAGCATTCTTCAGAATATCTTCCTCTGTGTTCAACAGATTAAAGAAACTCAGACGGGTTTAAAATAAGTGGAGGTTGAGGAAATGAAAATAAATGTATTTTATTTTTCTGGATTTTTATTTTTGTGTGAACTGTCCCTTTAATAGCCTATTTGTTATATCTATGAAAGTTCTATTGTCTTACTGTGGAATTGTTCCAGTGCTTTGCGAGTGTGTTTTTGTCTAACATGAATGTGTGTGTGTGTGTGTGTTTGTGTGCTATAGAGAAGGTGGTCCCGTATCTCACACACCCCGTGTTGCCCGTCCTGCTGTTACCCAGCGGTCAGCATCTCTTCAGCCCCAACAGCATCTGCCAGTGAGTGCCGGACTACAGCAGAATCACCGCACATTCACACACACATGCAGTGTTGCAACAGTTTCCAGAAACATTGCCAGTGATATTTAGACCAATAATGATTTGAAAACGCATTTAAAAGACCCCCAAATACATTAAAGTCCATGTTAAAATTAAAAATGTACAATTTAAATTTTGCTAGCTTTGTTTAAAATATTGTGATCAATATTTGTATTCAAATTATGTTATATTTGAGCAATTCCAGCCTTATTGATGTGATGAGAAATTCACAGAGAGAGTATATATTAACAGTAGGGCTGTGCAATGAGTCAAAATCAAATCGCGATTTAAAACGTTGCGATTAGCTAATTAGCTGTGATAGGAAGTTTATATGTATTATTTATGTCTTACTAGCCAATTGAGTGAGCACACTTTCGTTCTGCCCAATAAGAACGAACTATGTGGAACGCCCACAATAATAGCCGGCAGCTAGCTCTCTGCAACTCTCACATGGTCGCCCACTGAAGCTAAGCAGGGCTGCGCCCGTTCAGTACCTGGATGGGAGACCACTTGGGAAAGCCAGGTTGCTGCCGGAAGTGGTGTTAGTGAGGCCAGCAGGGGGTGCTCAACCTGCGGTCTGTTTGGGTCCTAATGCCCCAGTATAGTGAAGGGGACTCTATACTGCTCAGTGAGCGCCGTCTTTCGGATGAGACGTTAAACCGAGGTCCTGACTCTCTGTGGTCGTTAAAAATCCCAGGATGTCCTTCGAAAAAGAGTAGGGGTTTTACCCTGGCATCCTGGCCAAATTTGCCCACTGGCCTCTGTCCATCATGGCCTCCTAACCATCCCCATATCATAATTGGTTTCATCACTCTGTCTCCTCTCCACCAATCAGCTGGTGTGTAGTGTGCGGTGTGGCGCAATATGGCTGCAGTCGCGTCATCCAGGTGGATGCTGCACACTGGTGGTGGATGAGGAGATTCCCCCCATTGTGTAAAGCGCTTTGAGTGTCTAGAAAAGCACTATATAAATGTAAGGAATTATTATTATTAATAAAAAAAACAAACAGGAAAGCGCGGACGAGTGGGATGATGACGACGTCTGCCGCTTCAGAAGCATTAATAGAAGAATTAATATAAAAGAAAAACAGCACATCAGTAATATGGGAATATTTTGGTTTCAAAGACACAGACACCGAACAAAAACAGGTAATTTGTAAGAGCTGTCGCAGAATTGTGGCCACAGCATGGCAAATACAACAGGAAAAAACAATGGAAATACAGCAACCAGCTCCTAAAAAAGCACCACAGGCGGCTATATGAGGAGTGTCTTGCTAAAAAGTCAACTGAAAGTATTGCTAGTGACAGTCAATCTAGTAGCAAGCAACAGCAAAGTACAATTTCAGAGTTGTTTGCGGCTGTTACACCATATGAAAAAACATCACGAAGGCACCAGGAGATAACTAACGCCATAACGCACTACCTCGCTAAATACACTGTGCCTTTTAATGCAGTGACCAAAGAGGGATTTAAAAACATCATCCAAACGCTGGATAGGAGATATCCTCTTCCATCCACAGCTGTATGTTGAATGTCGTGATATTTTGTGTAGCATCTATGATAATTATTTTGTTTTTAGACAATATAAGCTACAGAAAGGCTCTTATCAGCCATGTTAGTTCAGTTTCTTTTTTTTAACTAACACTCACTGCATTTAAGCAATAAAAAGCTACGATACAGATTATTGAGCTGAATCTTGACCACATTAAATCGCAAATCAAATCACAATTGCAATATCTGTACAAAAAAAATCGTAATTAGATATTTTCCTCAAATCGCACAGCCCTAGGTAACAGTATATTGAAACATCTGTTTATATTTTACAAAACAACTAACCACAGAGCTAAGGAATCAAAAATATATATAATATATGAGAAAGTGAGGAAAATTAACATGTGTTATGGATGTTAGCGAGTTTAAAGTATACACAACATACTTGGTAGAAATTCTGTGAATAAAACTGCATCACCTAAAATAAATAATACTAATCGAAAGGATAAGAATCGTCTCACTATAGAACACAAATGATTAATTTTATTTTATTTCTATTTTTGAGGAAAAAGCTTGGTTATATATCTTGGTGTCATCTCTCAGTTATGTTGTGACAGATGTGAAATTGGCGCTTAAGTGACTTTGGTACATCAAATATAATTGTTTGAAAGCATTGACAGACAATTATTTTTCAACTTTATCTTTTTCATAGCAAGGTTAACATAAAACTCTATTCAAGCAGATGCCATGAAACAGTCCACTTGTACAGATGGAAGTAAGAAAAATAAAAGAACAAAAAAAATTAGATATATGTTGTTGGTAGGGATGGCTGACGTGAAACTGACATTTCGACACAGTGTCGAGATCCCGAAGCGCAAGTGTTTCGAAACACTGCACCGAAGCATGATCCGAAACACGTGAGGTCACGTGACTAAATCGATTCAAAGCATCGGTCATTTCAGAAGAATTTCGAGACCTGGCGAATCTGCGTTTAACTGACAGGGTCGGAAAAAGCCTAGTGGACCGTGCGTGTGCACAAAGTAACTGTGCTACAAAAGTCCCGAGTTCGAATACCGACTTGTACAAATACTTTGAAATTAGGACTTTATGTATTTTAATAATGTTAATTTTTATGACTAAAACAAGACATATTTATTCACAAAGTGTTCGTTCGGATGTCAGACCAATGTTAAAACAAAACATGTTACAAGAACAGAGCAATTAAAAAAATTACATCTAAAGCTGCATCGCCCTGGATTCGAACCCATTATTTCTGCATGCTAGTCAGGAACTCTCACCGCTTCTGGCTTTGGAGTGGAGCTCCTCCTCTGCCGATGTCAGCCTGAGTGTTTCCATAGAAACTGTATATTAATATTCCTAGCCATGCCCCTTTTTCTGTTAGTGAGGGAATGATGCACAAAGAACGCCCCACCCCCTACTTATTATTCCATTCCAGTTGAAAGTACATTATTATACTGAAATAAAAGTCTCTGAAACTTCCAGTTCATGTGGACTTTGAACCACTAGGTTTCACCAATTTGGCAGCAAGAATTTTTTGCATAAATGTAAATGTAGTTATTCTTTGATATAGTTGAAGACAAAATTATTCTCCCTCCTGTTATATTTTAATTGTTTTTCAAATATTTTCCAAGAGATGCTTAACAGATTAAGGAACTATTTCACAGTATTTCCTATTACATGTCTCATCTGGAAAAAGCCTAATTCTTTTTTTTAAAGTTTGGCTGTAATAATAACAACAACAACAAAAAATAATAATAATGTTTTTTTATGTAAAGAAAAAGAAAAGTTGTTGTCAATATTATGAACCCCCTTAAGAAATTATTTTTTTGATTGTTTACAACAGTTTCCCAACCCTGTTCCTGAAGGCACACCAACAGTACACATTTTCAACCTCTTCCTAATCAAACACACCTAAATCAACTTATCAGAACATTAGAAGAGACTCAGAAAGTTAATAGCTCAGAAAAGGGAGACATCCAAATTATGTACAGTTGGTGTGTCTCCAGGAACAGGGTTGGGAAACCCTGGTCTACAGAACAAGCCACTGTTGTCCAATGACTTGCCTAATTAACCTAACTAACAAATAAAAAATCTATTATATACTGTCATTATGGCAAAGAAAAAAATTAATTAGTAAAATCTCTCAACTATATATATTTTGTCATGACAGTGATAAGCTCTGACACTGATTATGTGCTTTAATTCAGTGTTTAATGTTTCCAGTGTGAGCCTGAAAACCATTTTATGTGACATTTATTGCCAGCAGCAGATTGTTTACCTCCAATGTTGACAATAAAATAATTAAAATAACCTGTTTAAACATGAACGTTAGAACTGTGACTCCGTGCACACCAACAGTCAGTCAGCATGTACTTTAAATAATGTTAATATTTGGGTTTAATGTTTTAATATGGGTTGAATATTTGTTAATTAGATTACAATCCTGTCCGTTTGGTTGGGAGAAGTGCAGTGCATGCAAATTGCTTGTCGCTGAAACCTTGTCGTTTCATATCTGGTTAGACATGGTGTTGCGTACATTTAATTTGCATTCTGTGCATGTAAAATCAATCTTGTACATTTAATTCGATGCCAACACCAAAATGGGCTGCCTTATAATCCTGCAAATGCACAATTTTAATTAATGTTTTTCACTAAAAAGCAAAACAACATGTAGTAGTGCATATAAACACACACACACACACGGATGTAGATCTAAAATAAGCACACCATTTATGAGCAGTGCATCATTTTCAGCTAAATTAAACTATGCCTCTAAATAAAATATAAATGCCGAACAACCACATAAACATGAAGAACAAAAGAGAAAGTAAAGAATCATTCTGATAATAAACAAAACAGTCATTACCAAAACAATAAACCTGATACTCTGGTTTGGAGGTTAAACTAGTTGGTTCTGACCACATATTTTTAATAGGTTATTTAAGGGGACAGTGCACCCCAAAAAAAAAGAAAAAATCTGTCATTATTTACTCACCCTTCACTTGTTCTGAAACATAGTTGAGTTTCTTTATTCTGTTAAACACAAGGGATGATATTTTGAAGAATGTTGGATTTAATATATATATTTTTTTCCATACTATGAGTGTCAAAGGCTACCAGTTTCCAACATTTTGGCAAATATCTTTCTTTTTGTTCAGTATAATAAAGAATAAGAAACGCACAAGAACTAGGGCTGCACGATATTGGAAAAACTTACATTAAGAAAGAAAATTGTGGCGTCCAACCCCTACTGCTTCTCACCGTGTATATACAGTATACAATATTTACAATATCAACAAACAAATAAAAAATAAAGTAACAAGGGGGGGAAACACGGATAGATAAACAACAAACAACAGTCAAGATTTACACACACACCAAAACGGGTAAACAAAAATAACACGTAACAACTCTATAATCTTTTTTATCACACCTAACGCAACAACAACACGCCAAAACTCGTTCACTTGCCCCACGCTTGTTTTTCTTTTTTTAAAAGACGCCCTGGGTCACTCCAGCCAATCCCAGGGCACATCGTCTGCAATGCAGCTGAATGACATCCACAAGTTTACGTTCATATAATTATTAATTACCTGTTTCTAAATGGTCTGGCTCTAAAAGGTTGCTACGCCCCTGCACACAACTGCGAATGCAACAATATTTAGATTTTCTGTGATTTATGTTGCAATATTTGATAATTTATGAAAAAATTATAATTTTATATTGTTTGGGATGATTTTTTTGGGGGGCTGCATTAAATCTACATAACATATAATAAACGTATTACAAGCGTAGGTAAATACAGTATATCACATATACAAATGAAGGAGTCGAACAGTATTCAGGTACAGAAAAAACAATAATCCTATGTACAATAAAACTATATAATCTTCATTGTATAAATAATTAAATACCAATAATCTTAGTTAAAGCCACAAACATAATATGTCCTTGTGCTAAAATGCTTTAAACTCACTTAAAATGTTTACACAGGCTTTAAAAACGCATGCAATTGATAGTTTCACTTTTTTATGGTTAAACTGACTCTAAAATGATTGCAGATCATTTCATGACCTGATGATATGATCAGGAGTAATTATTACAGTACACATTACATTATACTTTTCACTGTAAGCCTGCAGATTTGAATGCAGAAATGAATAATGTTGAACGTCTCCACAGATATCTGTTTGACGTCAGCGGTCAGAAGGCGACAGACGCGACAAACCAGTGGCTGGAATGGGAAGCTACAAATTTACAGGTGACGATACTTCTGTTTGTTACATTGCACATCATTATAATAACTTCAGATAGTTTACATATACAACACATTATCATTTTACAGTAATCAGATTAAATGGAGCTTTTAAAGGCCTATGATATAGGCCTTATGCTGACATAATAGAGTGACTGGATCACTGGATCAAAAAACACACACACACACACACACACACACACACACACACACACACACATTTAATGAGGTTTAATTTCACTTTTGGTTATCATGCAAACAACATGTTTTTCTAATGCAACAACATTCCATTCGTTTTAATCAGAGCCCAACCCTAAAACCGGAAGGCTCTGGTTGTGTTTACATTAGTTAGAAGAGTTATTTCAGGACTAAGATGTTCACTGACTGATGTGCAGTAGAAGAATTATTAACCCTCTTATGCAAATTATTTTTCTTTAAAAAAAATTCCCAAGTTTAATAGAGAGAAGATGATTTGAACACATTTTTGAGCATAATAGTTTTAATAAGTAATTTCTATTCATTTATTCATTTTCTTTTCGGCTTAGTCCCTTTATTAATCTGGGGTCGCCGCCAACTTATCCAGCATATGTTTTACGCAGCGGATGCTCTTCCAGCCACAACCCATCACTGGGAAACATCCGTACACACTCATTCACTATGGACAATTTTGCTTACCCAATTCACCTATAGCGCATGTCTTTGGACTGTGGGGGAAACCGGAGCACCCGGAGGAAACCCACGCCAACACGGGGAGAACATGCAAACTCCACACAGAAACGCCAACTGACCCAGCCGGGACTCGAACCAGCGACCTTCTTGCTGTGAGGCGATTGTGCTACCCACTGCGCCACCGCGTCGCCTAAGTAATTTCTAATAACTATTTATGTTTGTCGTTGTCATGATGACAGCACATAATATTTGACTAGTTATTTTGTAAGCTACTAGTATTCAGCTTAAAGTGACCTTTAAAGGCTGAACTAGGTTAATTAGCAAGTCATTGGAAAAAGTCGTTGGTTTTGTTCTGTAGACAATCGAGAAAATACATTTCTTAATAATATTCAATAATATTATGTTCAATGATATTGTGCTATATAATGTAAATATATATTTTCCAGTCAAACTAAAAGAAATAAGACTTTCTGCAGAAAATAAATATAATAAGGAAACATTGTGAAGACTAACTCGTGTTTGTGCATATGTGAGTGTTTGTATGTATGTGCGTGTACTAGTTTGTGCTTTCTTGCACATTAGTGTGTATTAGAGATGCGCGGATCAGCTGAAATGTCTCCCGAATTCGCGGCTTCATACTAATCATCCGCCCGCCCGCACGTATAATTTTATGTGATATATATATATATATATCGGCAACCGATCGTCACTTTAATACTTCTAATTCCTTGTTTTAAGCATGGTGATAGGTCAGCGTGGATCGTTTGTTATTAACAGCAGATTCAGTGACCTAATCTGCGCATCCCTTGCCAGAGACAACATAGAAGGGGTGTACTGTATATCAAGGCAGCACAGGTCCACACATGCATCCACGTAACTTCCAGTGGTATGTTTTGCTGTCCTGACGAATGTAAGAACCTAAAGTGCTTCTCTGACTTTGACTTTGCTGCCTTTCGATTTAGCACACACATGATGTTTCATATTTGAGGTACCGGTCTTGTGGCTTTCATATAAAGCACTTTACAGCCGTTGCATAGCCTATAACATACCCAGCACTTGATTCAACCTCGTTAACCTTTGCTAAAACGCTCCCACGCGCCACTTTTCTTTCCTTCCTTTTGTTTTGTTTTTAATTCTGCCTTTTTAAGTTTCTCTCCATTTCTGCTTTAACAAACGTGTTTAAAAAATACAATGCAAAAATCATGAATAATTAAACTCATCCACCCGCGACCCACCCGCAATTAATCATAATGTATCTGTTTATTACCCGACCCCCGGATTATCTGCAGCGCCCGCGGATATAACCGCCATCCGCGCATCACTAGTGTGTATGTTTGTGCACATATGTTTGAGTGTTTGTGTGTTCATGCATGTATGATTGAACTGTATATGCACACACCTGCATGTATAATGTGCGTGCGTATATGATTGACCTGTGTGTGTGTGTTCAGCCCGCAGTGCTGCAGTCTCTCCAGCTGGTGGCGCTGCAGGGGAAGCGTGTCGAAGCCGCTGCTGTGATGAAGGAGCCTCTGAGCTGGCTGGAGCAGAGTCTGAGCAAGAGAAAGACATCATTCCTTACTGACGTGAGTCCTGTTAACACACACACATACACACACATAAGTTGTGGAGAAATACTGTGGGCTTAATGGTTTTTGTAGGGTATTTTCTGCCGCCTTAACCACCCTACCCTTCACAGGAAACTGCATTATTTACTTTCTGAAAATAAACTCACCCTGTATGATTTATAAGCCATTTGAAAAATATGGATATGGACATTGGGTCTCGTTCACTAATAGTTGCATAGGTTTTTCGTAGTTATGATAAATGAATAGTAAATGGATCAACAATTTTATTTGGAGTCACTCATACTTCAGTTTCTCATCAAATCTTCAAACCAATCAAATGCTCTCTAGTACCTGACATGCCCCGCCCCCTTCAAGACACTATTGCTATTCAATTATGCGCACATTTGAACTTCTCACAAAAACAATCCGCCTAATTCACGACACGTGTGTACTCGCATGAGTTTGTTCTTAAACTTGTTCTCCCGTTAAAGAATTTGGAGTCCTCTAAATGAGAGATTTGCATAACACACGCCCAAATCACCTGCAAAAAAGGGCTTTCCAGAAAGTGGCACTTGTCCAAAGAATGACAATTATGGCACCTAAACAAAAGACAAAGAGCTTTAACATGCCTCCAGACACAAGCTGAGACACAATATTCACTGTTTATATAAGCATAGATCAGGTGATTGTTGTTTGGGATTGTGTGTGTGTGTGAGAGAGTATGTAAATATCTGTGTTTTACCAATGTCATTATACAAATGTCTCTTTGTATGTCGTACAAAAACACGCGCACACACTCACACACACACACTCTCACTCTCTCTCTCTTTATCAATTGGAAGGATACTGTCGAAATCTGGGGGAGGTTTTTATGCTAATGTTCTTTATTTATGGGCCTAAATGCAGCAGGAGCAAGATGCAAGTCCATGTTTCATTAATACATTTTATTTTTGAACAATCAAAACTGGCTATCTGGTTGTCACGTAAAATAAAACCGCTTAGTCTGGGGTTTACTGATGTTGTTTGGGTGTTTAGGGAACTTATAATAAGCATCTTCTATTTTAATGCGGGATTTTATAAGTCGATTAATGATTTGGACAGTTTTGGATGTACATTTTTAGATCTAAATGGTGTATTAATCAATGTGTTTGTGAAGTTGATTATGCTGGTTGTTTGAAAACCCTTGTTTGATTGGTGAATGATTGTAAATTAACTGGCTCCAATATGTATACATCTGTTTGTGTGCATTATTTTACTCCATTTTTACTTATCTTTTGACTTTTAATTCATGCATTTTTTAAAAATAGTTGTAAATGAAGAGATTTGTTAAAGTAAAAAAAAGTCTCGCTCTTTAAATTAAGTTGAATTAAATCAAATTTAATTTATTTCAAAAGTGCTTTGACTTGTCAAGTGTCGCCAAAGCATTGCAGAAGACATAAACAATGAATGAATTAGTGAAGTGATTACATAACATACGCACACACACACAGTTAGAGATTTGATAAATGCATACAGAACACAAATAATCTCTCTCTCTCTCAAAATACTGAGAAAATATGTAACCAATAATACTGTAATAATGCATGCATTCAGCTTATTATCCTCCCAGAATAAACCAAAAGTAAAACTAAAACACTGCAAATTCTTGCACACCCACAACTCAACACACCCTCAGAAAAACATCTGCAGTGAAATGGTTCATTTAGCTAAGTTATATTTAGTTAATAAAAAACTGGTTGTACACAATCCACAACTTGACAAATACCTATACGTGAATTCTTTTGCGTGGGTTTCCTCCGGGTGCTCCGGTTTCCCCCACAACTCCAAACACATGCGCTATAGGGGAATTGGGTAAGCTAAATTGTCCGTAGTGTGTGTGTGTGTATGAATGGGAGTGTATGGGTGTTTCCCAGTGATGGGTTGCGGCTGGAAGGGCATCCGCTGTGTAAAACATATGCTGGATAAGTTGGCGGTTCATTCTGCTGTGGCGCGACCCCTGATTAATAAAGGGACTAAGCCGAAAAGAAAATGAATGAATGAATATTTTTAATTAAGTAAAATAGTCAATTACGATATATAAAACTGCAACAATACTACATTGTTAATGCAAACTATATACAAATTCCAAAGAGAATAAATAAATAAAAAAAATAAGTGGTGCTATTTATGTTTTCATCTAATAATCTAATATTTACTAATGTACAAATAATGTGTGTATGGATGTATAAATAGCACTTCATTCATTTTCCTTCAGCTTAGTCCCTTTATTCATCAGGGTTCGCCACAGCGGAATGAACCGCCAACTTATCCAGCATATCCAGCATATATTTTACACAGCGGATGGCCTTCCAGCTGTCACCCAGTACTGGGAAACACCCATACACACTCATTCACTCACTCACTCACTCACACACACACACACACACACAC
>CAIGQV010000906.1:686988-699569 GCA_903798115.1 Danio jaintianensis
TATTCATGATTTTGTGAATCCCATCTTCACTTAAATGTATTTATGACAAATGACTGCAAGGAGAACAACTAAACACAAACAGTTTAATCCATAAATAGACAGACAGTGCAGTGTGTGGAATTTAGAAGGCATGTGAAGCAAATCATGACAGCTCTGATGATTTTATTTATTCTTGTTGCTTGTTTTGCACAAATCCTTGAAGAACATGAATGCTATAAAACCAAACCACAACTTAATCCTGCATCACCGTGTACTAGAGAGTTGCAGAGTGTTTAAGACAACTACATGTATGATATTATGGATGACGTTCATTTAAATACATTTAATATCGGAATATATTAAATGTGACTCATGTTTATTATAGTTATATCTAATATGCATAAACATGTTTATTCTAGCATTATCGGTGTCAGATAAAAGAAATTTTATATATATGTATGTTTTCAGATTTTCCACTTCTGGATTTGCACCACAGCATTACAGTCCATTGGAGAGCACCAGAGAGGATTGTGTGTGGAGACGGATTTGTGGTTCTCTCGTGTTGTCCTTCATTTATGCTGCCTTAATGTCCTTCAAAGGGTGCATTTCACGAACGGTGCTGACCAAGGCTGTATAAAAATGAAAAGGTATGTGTCAACAGAAGTTTCTGAACTTCTAAATATCATACACACTATTTATTCTCCTTAATTTGCAATGCAGAAGTAAGCTTTTTCTGTGATACATTTGACTATGGGTAAATGACTCACGATATTAATTGGCAGTAAACTTGGACTACAATCCATCATGTTTATGACAATACATTAAAATCTAAATAATCTAATAAGAAAATAGCAGTTTCCAGCATCAAGCATTGTCACTAGCTGTTTTGTACAGTTAAAAATGATCAGAAGTGAATGATAGAAGTAGTCTGGACACAATTAATTTATAATGCTCTTACGTGAAAAATATGTACAGTATGTTAAGTTTAATTATTTTGCTGAAGCTTTAATCAATGAATGTTATATAAGTTGCTAAAGGGTTTACTTTGACAAGTGTAATATCTAAAAGAATAAAAAGAACACTCATTGGTAAATATCAATTCATTAACTCACATCAACCGAGAGAAATAGCTATGTTCATTCATTCATTCATTCATTCATTCATTTTCTTTTCGGCTTAGTCCCTTTATTAATCTGCGGTCGCCACAGCGGAATGAACTGCCAACTTATCCAGCATATGTTTTTCGCAGCGGATGCCCTTCCAGCTGCAACCCATCACTGGGAAACACCCATACACTCCGATTAAATAGCTATGTTGTTATTGGCAATTAGAATGTTGATATTAGTTACAGTTGAACTCTGTTAAATTAACAATTGAGCCTGATCAGTTGAATTATTAGAAGATAATGCACACCCAAGGGGTAATTATCGTCTAATAATACAACAGACTAGGGTCAATTATTGCACTTATACTCATATTTTTGACTGTTGTAGCTGTGAAATAACTCAAATCATTCAGCATAGTGATATGGAGCTGTAGTGCGCTCTAAACCTGCCGGAACTACTTCAGCTGTGCGATTATCTGACAATAACGGCACATCTTAGAATGCCCATCAGCCAATCAGAATCAAGCATTCAACTGCACCATAGTAGCATAAATCAGTGGGCCCCAACCTTTTTATCATCGCGGACTGTTCAATGCATGACAATTTTTTTGGGGTCGATAACCAACTTGCATGTGGAAAAAACACGATATGTGAACGGCCGCCGTCATTTGCGATCTCCAGCAGTTGATCTTTTTCTCACACACGCATGCTGGATTCACCTGATTTGTTGACAATGGGTTGCGGATCCATTCCTAGGCAGTTCGTGGGTCCTTCCCAAACTTTCCAAAGATGTCTGTTTCTTACTCATTTTGCTGCTTGTGGGTTTAATTTTGGCGCTCAAGTGACCGAGATGTGAGAGAATACGGTCATTTTTCAAAGTAAAAGATTGTTCAGACTCAGATAATAAATAAAATGGAAATAATTGATGATTTCTTGTGCGGCCCGGCACCAATTGATCCACAGACCGGTACCGGTTTGCGGCCCAGGGGTTGAGGACCAATAGTATAAATCATTTTTCATGTTTATTTTTGTTATGTTTTGTATTTTTGATGATCGACACGTCTAGTACACAGCAACATTTTGGAGCGACAGAATACAGATTTATTTGCCTATTAAAATTTAATATTAGTCTTTTTTATTTTAAACAAAAATAAATTGTACGTTAAACTGTAGTTTTAGTGTCTGTACTTAAGGACAACTGTACCATTTTCAGAACATAAACTGAGCTCAGAACAGTTCCAGGTTGAAGTTTTAGTGAAATAGTGTGAACATATTTGAACGTACAGCTGAAGTCAGAATTATTAGCCCTTAAATTTTAATTCTTTAATATTTTTTTCCCCAGTTTCTGTTTAACGGAGGGAAGATTTTACTAGACACATTTCTAAACATAATAGTTTTCTTATCACTGATTTCTTTTCTCTTTGCCATGATGACAGCACATAATATTTGACTAGATATTCTTCAAGACACTAGTATTCAGCTTAAAGTGACATTTAAAGGCTTAACTAGGTTAATTAGGGTAAAGTTAGGGTAATTAGGCAAGTCATTGTATAACAGTGGTTTGTTCTGGAGACAATCCAACACTAATATTGCTGAAGGGGGCGAATAACATTGACCTTAAAATGGGTTAAAAACAATTAAGAACTGCTTTTATTCTAGCCGAAATAAAACAAATAAGACTTTCTCCAGAAGAAAAAATATTATAGGAAATACTGTGAAAAATTCCTGAATCTGTTCAACATAATTTGGGAAATATTTGAAAAAGAATCAACATTTCACAGGAGCGAATAATTTTGCCCTCCACTGTAGATCTGAAGGGAAATCTGAATTTATATCTGGTTTGTGTGTGTGTTCAGGAGCTGGATGTGTGTGATCAGAAAATGACGGGGGGCAGTGAGAGTGTAGCAGGAGAAAAAGATGGAGGAACGACGCTCATCGCTCAGGTCCCGGTCGGCTGGCGGAGGAAGGTGGAGGATGGAGCCGTGTCTTACATCAGGTTCGACTGCGCTTTGTTTACGCTCACGTGTTTGAAATCTGAGCGCTGTTGCTGCTAAATAAAGGTACAACAGGAACATTTTTCACTCAAGTTGCCTGGCAGCGATGATCATGCACAGATGTGTGTGACTTCACCCGAGCAAACGTTCCTCACACACATGCGAGCGTGTTTAGCTTTCACACTTGGGCTTCTGCTGTTGGACAGATGCTAGGTCTGCCACCATATTTATTTTTTGTTGTGTGATATATTGCACCAAAACCTTTTGTGAAGTTTTTTTTTTTATCATTTTAAGACCATTTTATGTCACCCCTTATATCATGCCAGCTCTTTCTTTCAAAGAACACAAAATATTTTGCCATTGGAATTGATTTATTGAGTTTCATTGATTGTTTTGTTGTGATTTTTTTCCTTCTGTTGTGATTGGTTTGTTTATGTCTTATTCATTCATTCATTCATTCATTTTCCTTCGGCTTAGTCTTGGTCTTAGAACCACCAACTATTCCAGCATATGTTTTACGCAGCAGATGCCCTTCCAGCCGCAACCCAGTACTGGGAAACACCCATACACTCTCACATTCACACACACACTCATACACTACGGCCAATTTAGTTCATCAATTCCCCTATAGCGCATGTGTTTGGACTGTGGAGGAAACTGGAGCACCCGGAGGAAACCCACGCCAACACGGGGAGAACATGCAAACTCCACACAGAAACGCCAACTGACCCAGCCGGGACTCGAACCAGCAACCTTCTTGCTGTGAGGCCACAGTGCTAACCACTGAACCACCATGTCGCTGTCTTATAATGCTAATAAGTCCCTGTCTAATGTCCTCATGCATGCTTATACTTGTCTATGCATGAACCGCACATGCTCACTGGAAAAGCAAAGTCTGTTCAAATAACACACAGACACAACATTTCTATGTAGTATCTTGTTAGCAATAGCGCTAATGTGCTGTCATGGAAATGTTAATAAAATAACGACTTTCGACATGTTCACTGTAAGTAAAATGTGGTTATTTTAATCGGCTTGTGTTTTTTAAAATCAGTATAATTTAAGTTAAGTTATAAAAAAATGTCTCACAAGATTACTTTATAATATTTAATAAAATAATAAATAAATATTACGAAGCATTTTCAATTTCGTGTTTTGGCAAAGTGCGTTGAGAATTTTCGGTTTTGGTCTCGACCTAGAATTTTCATTTCAATGCATCCTTACACTAAAACAATTCCATATCCTATTCAGAACAAACCAACCTAATGTAAAAATGTGTCAAACTTATAACCTGTTTTTTTTTTCTCGGTTATCATTTGTATAAAAATTATTATAGACTGTATACCAAGCGGTAACCTCCCACTTTCCCCTCGTCAAGCTAATACGGAAATAACTGAAACTGCAGTTCATCGACTGGCCACTGGGGGCTGGCTCCAAAACACAGCAAATTTCTATTGATTGCAGTGTTAAAATGCCCAACTTTACAGCAAAAAAAGGTGTTTACAGCCTGGTACAAAAAAGATTTTGTGTATATCGCTAAAAATCACCCTTCGTGACAACTTTTTTTAATAACTAATCCATTTCATATACATTAAAATTCTACATAATTAAGGGCGTGGCCACTTGAGTGACTACCAGGTTTGCTGCTCGCTGTCACGTCACCCTGCTAAACTGTGCATATATAGCTTATTTTGCTTTAGTTTTATGTGGCTTTACACAGTCAATTGCCTTAGGGATTATTTCTTACAATCATCAGATAATATGGCATGCTCTACACTTAATTGTGCTCACAAAGCAATCAAGTAATCACAACCATATCAAGTAATAATATGTATTAAACATGTCAGTGTTTTTGTTTTTCTTCCCCAGCCCGAGTGGTACATTCCTTCAATCTGTGGATGAGGTGAGGGTCTATCTGCGCACAGACGGCACGTGTAAGTGTGGTCTCGAGTGCCCGCTTGTCCCAAATAAGGTAAGATAAACTATCAAATGTTGTTGTTATTTTGCGCATTTTATTAAGCCATTATCATACAATAATAAAGAGATGAACCTGTGATGGAGACTTGCATGCTTTAACTACTGTTTTTATTGGTAACACTTTAAAATAATGGTCCATTAGTTAATGTTAATGTATTTACTAACATAAACAATTAGTTAAACGTTCATTACACTATTTATCCATCTTTGTTAAAGTTAATGTTATATAATGTTAGTTCATGTTTACTAACAGTGCATTAACTAATGTTAACAAGCACACCTTTGGATTGTAATAATGCATTTGTAAATGTTGAACTATGGTTAATAAATGCTTTATAAGACTACTCATACTTAATGTTAGTAAATGCATTAACGTTAACTAATGGACCATTATTCTTAAGTGTTACCTTTTTATTACACTGTAAATCTGACTGCATTGCAACTGCAAGGGTAAATTTAATAGGTTATATGCATAGTAGGTTATATGCTTATAGCACATTGTTTACTGTGTACTGTAATAGGTAATGTGTACTGATCCATTTTACAGAAGAGTAGTACGCAATTCTGAATATAAAGTAAATGTGACTAAATAGTCTCTTTAAATCAACGCAGGTCTTTAATTTTGACCCTGCTGCAATGGTCCAAGCTCCTGGTCATCAGTCGGGTAAGGTGGAGGAAGACATGACCAAACTCTGCAACCATCGCAGGAAAGTAGACGCTATGACAGCGTTGTGTGAAAGCATGCATCCCTCACATCTCGCACCACTGGCTCAAGCCACAGGTATTGCATCTTTACATATATTTACATAGCATATATTTGATGAAATGTTCATTTCTATTTAAATGTATATTATGTATATGATACAAATTAGATATAAATTTAAATATCCATGTTACAAAATAGTTTTGTTTCTATTTGTGTGTATATATCACATATACATAATACACATACTTTTGTGATATATTGTGCAACCCTAATATCCACTGTTCAGCGTTAGAATGTAAAACAAACATTTCTAATAGTGTAAATGCTCTTTATAGACCATTTTGAGGGATGTAAACAATAACATACATAACATAAAATAAAGGTTTTAACATTTTTCTTGTTATACATTTTTAATTTCCATAGCTTCCGGGAATTGAAAAAGCTTGACATATTGATAAATAATGTTATGATAGCTATATTAATGTAAAGCTCTGATTGGATTGCCTTTTTTACAGTTATGAAATAGTTTGACAATAAACAGGAAATGTTCATGGGCAAATGGCATCACCACATTGAAATGGTCTATAGACACAATATTGTATCTGTATCCCATTTCCCTAATTAGTTACCCTGTGTCTCACCTGGTTGTCCATTTCCCAAAGTTTCCCAGAAACATTGCTTAAAAAGTTGCCCTGTGTATCAAAATCCCTACCACCCCCCCCCCCCCCCCCCCCCCCCCCCCCCCCAAATCACATTTTATTTGTCACATACAGAGTCATACACAGTATGATATGCTGTGAAATGCTTACACAACCACTCGTGACCTTGGAATAATAACAGTAACAAAAATATTAACAATAAGAATCAAAATTTTGGAGAAATAAAAATACAATAGAAAATAAAAGCAAATATAAAATATTTAAAGACTTTCGATATAGAGTATGGGGCTGTAGAACAAATGTACAAAGAATAAAAATATAAAAGAGCTATCTGTACAAACAGACACATAGAAGTGTTTCTAACAAAGTGCATAAGAGAGGAGGAAGTGTGTCCTATAGGTCAGTGGTTCTCAACCATGTTCCTGGAGGACCACCAGCACTGCATAATTTCCTTGTCTCCTCAATCAAACATACCTGATTCAGATCATCAGCTTATTAGCAGAGACTGCAAGATCTGAAAAGGGTGTGACAGACAAAGGAGACGTGCAATACATGTAGTACTGGTGGTCTCCAGGAATGTGCTTGAGAACCACTGCTATAGGTGGTTTGTCAGTCATGAGCATAAGGTGAGCTGTATTGTGTGCTTGTGTGTTTAAGGAGGTGTTGTATGCTCAGTGGACGGCAGAGAGTCGAGAGAATCAATGTTGGCACATGGAGACGGAGCCCACTGCACTTACCCTCAGCCCAGACACAGCCAGCCCAAACCCAACATGGGCTTTCCTCTGTCCTCCTCTCGCTCTGTTCTGCAGAACGGCTCCATTAACCTCTCCCTGATTTCACGACCTCCAGATCAGGGTTCGCCTCTAAAGAAGCCCCAGATGCCTGTTTATGCAAAACAGCAGTGGAGCCCTCACCCGCCGCTCATTCAAAACACCCCCCAAAGAACAGCACACAACCCAACATCTCCTAACAATGTAAAACCAACGCAAACGCATCCTCCAGACTCCGTAAACACGTTTTCATTTTCATCATCTCTTAGCAATCGAACCATTCCACCAATCTCCCAGGGGGCGAGTGTTAAGTCTCCATCTCCTCTTTCGCCGTCTCGTACCCGGGACTCGTTCTCACCGCACCAGCGTTCTCGTCACTCCTCCACATCTTCACTATCCGATCACCAAATCTTCATTCAGGGAGCCAAACCTCTGCATCCCACAATGCCTTGCTCTTCTCCCAAGCTTCCCAGTGCACCCTTGAGTCCGTGTAGTCGCCTGGAGGGCATTCTGCAGCACTACAAAGATTGCAGCACGTCCTCTAGCATTAGCTCCAGTGCTAACCAAAGCAACCATCAGGCGCCATCGGTGGCTCTTCCCAATGCAAGTGACAAAAGGAACGGAGCTCAAGCAATGCTCGGACAGATTCTCAATCAAAAGCAAAAGAGCCACATCAATAACTCTTTCCCTGCTAGCAGCCTTTTATCGGCAGCTGCTAAAGCACAGTTGGCCAATCAGAAAACAGAAGGGCTGTCCGCACTCTCGCTTGCAGGCCTGGACAAGGAGCAGCAGTCAAAGGTATTGATTAGCACTTTAAACAGTAGCGTTCACAACACCTCCGCCAGACCGCAGGCCCTGACCACCCTCTTGCTCCCGCACTCCCCTGCTTCCCCTGCCGAGAAAAACTTGCGGCGCAAACGACAGAGGCGTTCGCCCACTGTTTTGAGCATGCTGAAAGACACGCAGTTAGGTCGGTCAGTTTTAGATCTATCCACACCACCTCAGCTCATCCCTCCGTGCTCTTCTCCTCCTGTACACAACAACTCTGAAAACCTCCGGCTGCCTGTCAATCCTCCGAATTGCAGATTGCAGGATTCGGAGGAATGCAAGAAGCCGGGGATTGCTAATTCGCTTTCCTCCACATCTCCATCCCAACCCCTCTCCGCCCTGCTTCACCTTCTTAGCATGCAAAACGCAAATCAACAGTGCATTGGTGCCAAGCCAGGTAACATGCACGCAAATACATCGCCCAGACCCATCACTCCACAGACGCCCCAAGGTGACGGGCAGTCTGTGTTACGCATACACAACCCAATCCCGCAATCCCAAAGCACAAACCCTACCCTAGACCCCCAGCAGCCTACATCCCAAGTGTTTCCAATGATGGGTGACGAGACAACAGCAAACCTCAAAACCGCCTCCAGCAACACCATCCTGAACCTGAGCCAGCCCCACGCGGGCACCACCACGCCAGACCTCAGCGGTTCAATTATTTCCATGATCAACCAGATGTCCTCAAACTCCTGCTTGCCCACGTTTCCGGAGAAAGGTTGTGGGTCCAAAACGACCGAGGCTTATCTCGAGCACAATACCTATCAGATTAACCAGTCAAACCACAGTCCAGATGTGGAAAATAAAGGTAAGACCTGCGTTTCTTGCAGTATTATCATATTAGATCATGGATTTACAGAAATCTTAAAGAATTTCAACTTTTAAAGATAAAGTTTTTTTTAATGCTCCTGAATACATTTTATGAAAAATTCTTAAAGATTTGTTAATCGATCAAAGGCTTCAGGCTTTAATCATCATGCTTTAGTGTTGTCTGATTCTGTGGTGGTTTTTGTTGAAGACTTCATCAACTCTGATCAATCAATTCTTACATAATCAAATTTTGGTAGCAAAATTCTTGTGAACATTTCTAATGTTAATATCTAATACATGTAGCCAGTGTTACGTTGTAATGCTCAAACGCAATATAAATTCTTCTTCTCTTTGGGGATTTCGTGTAATGGGTTACTCACTGTTTACTCACCCTCAAGTGGTTCCAAACTTTTGTTGAGTTTCCTTAAGTTGAACTCAAAACAAGATATTTTGAAGAAATCTGAAAATCCGTAATCATTGACCTCCATAGTAAGAAACAGGGCTGTGCAATTAATCGAAATCGAATCGCAGTCGCAATGTGAAAAGTTGCGATTAGCTAATCGCAAGAGGCTGTGATATGAAATGTATATGTATTATTTAATTTCCCCCACCCTGAGCAAATGCGTGACTGGCAACTGTGTGTGACAGTCTTACTATCCAATTGAGTGAGTACACTTTCGTTCTGCCCAATCAGAATTGCGCAATTGAACTATGTGGAACGCCCACAATAAAATAAAAACAAACAAACAGAAAAGCGTGAATGAGTGGGATGATGGTGTCTGCTGCTTCAGAAGCATTCATAGACTAATTAATATCAAAGAAAAACAGCACATCGGTAATATGGGAATATTTTGGTTTCAAAGTCACAGACACCGAACAAAAACAGGTAATTTGTAAGAACTGTCGCAGAATTGTTGCCAGCACGAGGAAATACAACAACCAGCACCTAAATTGACTACAAAATTAAATTGCAAATCAAATCGAAATCGCAATATCTGTTAAAATAATTGCAATTAGATATTTTCCCCAAATAGCACAGCCCTACTAGGAAATGCAGGTTTCCAGTTTTCTTCAAAATATCTTTTGTGTTCAACAGAAAAAGCAAACGCATAAAGGTTTGAAACAAGTGTGTGTAAATCATGACAGAATTTTCAGTTTTGTGTGAACTATCACCACACTTAACACAGGGATATCTTATGAATTTTGCACTACAGCTTTTGGTATTTGGTTCTTTCTTTCTGCAGGTCCTGTAGAGACGATAGACTCAGACACACAATTGCTGGCTGGCTGTGAGCCTGATCACGGCCTCTCTTTATCCACTGCCCAGACTTCTGACCTTTCCAACCCAGCCACCGACCCCGCAGTTTCCCTCCCGCTAGCCGAGGCTTTTCCCTTCATGACCCAAGAACAGCTCCTCCAGCTCCTGTCCTCCAATGCCGGCCTGCCCTCCCTGCTGCCACCCTTCCTAGGCTCCCTACCTCTCGGGCTCTGGACGGGCAGTCAACCCTCGACACCGAGCAGCACCCAATCTCAGCATCCACCCTTAGGGAGCCAGGGATCTCCTCTTAACCTTCTCAACCAGGCCGAGCTTCCTCTTAATCTCCTGAGCCTGTTAAATCCTGCAGGATCGGCTGCAGCGCTGCCCCCGGTGGCAGGGGTGGAAACTGGAGAAAAACCCCCAGGGCTTCAAGCTCTCCTAATGGCTTCTTTGCTACTCGGACAGAATCCGGCAGCCATGTTGCCGTTACCGGCGCTCAATCTGGAGCTTCCTACGACGCCGCAGCAGATGTTTGCGGACGGGGTGTCTCTGGAAAAGCCCCCTGCTCTGCTGGACTCTGTGCTAATGGGACCGGGGCTTCTGGAGGCTCTTCAGACTCTTGCCCCGGGTGCAGATGGCCAGTCGCTGCTGCTTTCTGCCCCGCTCACTGCCCCCCCTCCTGCCTTTCTGTCCCTCAATCCCGCTCTGCTGGCCGCAGCTCTTGCCCAGACTGAACCCCTACCCAACCACACGCCATCCCCCCCACCGCATTCTCAGGTATACGCACTGCCAGACACTAAATGCATGCTCCCGCTGTATGTGCTCATAGTCTGCATGCTTCTCCATCTACTGTGATGAGGTTTCCCCACCTTAAACCCTTGTGTGCTGTTGGGGATGTTTTCATCCACTCCTGGGGTGATTTTGAGTCTTAATTTGGCCACAACTTTCTCTCTGTTTCAGCAAATGGAATGATTTTTGCTGACAAATCTTATTTGGACACATATTTTGGGAAAATGCTTTGAGATTTTTCAAAAATTCAACAATACACTCTGGGCAAATTTATTACCCCTTCGTTATGCTGGTGGCTGTTTTTGCCCCATTGACTTTCATTGTAACCACATTTTTTGATTGCAAGTAATAATGCATTTTTTGATTGTTGCTGGTTTTCCCTTTTGGGAAGAGGTACAACGTTTATATTTTACTGTTGATCATCAGTTGCAGTGCAGAAAAAGCTTAGTTTCTGCCTTCTATATGGAGTACAGTGTGTGTGTGTGAGAGAGAGAGAGACCTTTGCACACTTATCTTAATATGTCTGAGAAAATCAAAGTAAGCTGCTCAGCTTTTAGTGTCTTTCTGTAAACACACCATAATCTATTGTTTTACTCCATAGAGCTCCATATAAATGTCCAAAAACTCTTTAGTACAGGCCTATCTAAAGGGTTAATGCTGGCAACTTAAGGCTGATTTATACTTCTGCGTCAAGCGCACACATATGGTCCGGCGCAGCCTTCGTGCGGTTGCATAGCCCTCGCCGTGGCTGATGCCTGGCTGGCAACACAAACAGCATGCAGAAGTATAAATGCACGGCTACGAGCAAGGCAGGCACCGTGGGTCACGCCGATCACTCGACGCAGAAGTATAAACCAGCCTTGATGATCAACAGTAAAAATTACACATTTTACCTCTTCTTAACAGGGAAAACCAGCAACAATCAACAATGCATGATTATATGCTGTCATGGCTTTACAATAAAAAAAAATAATTATAATGGAAGTCAATGGGGCAAAAACAGCCACCAACATAACCAAAGGGGAGTCAATTTGAACAACACACAAGGGTTAAACTCTAGAGGTTGATGGTGGAATTGCATGGGATTTGTGCAATTTTAATGCTAAGGTTAATTACATAAAGTCAAATGATTAATCTCAAGGATTTTTTTAATTCTTTCCAATATGGCATTATTTTTATGACAATTATTGAACTCCTAACTAGAGCTGTGATGAAAAATAATTTGAGAAATAGATTCTGATAGTTTCAAAGTGCATCGCTGTTATCTCTTGAAGGAACTTTGTGCTTAGTTTTTAACAGCAGATGGCGCTTTATGCTAGTTAAAAAAACACTCTAGAGCGCTGTCTGCTGTTAAAAATTAGCCAAGAGCTATTTCTGCTGATTAAAACTAGCCTAGAGCTCTATCTGCTAATAAAACTAGACTAGAGCGCCGTCTGCTGTTAATTCCTAGTTTATAGTGCCATCTACTGTTATAAACTAGCCTAGAGCGCCGTCTGCTGTAATAGATAATCTAGAGCGCCACCTGCTGTTAATAGATAACCTAGAGCGCTGTCTGCTGTTTAAAACCTAGTGCCCTGTTAAAAGCTAGCCTAGAGCGCTGTTTGCGGTTAAAAACCTGCCTAGAGCGCCGTCTGCTGTTAAACACTAGCCTAGAGTGCCGTCTGCTGTTAAACACTAGCCTAGAGCGCCGTCTGCTGTTAAAC
>CAIGQV010000906.1:711425-730556 GCA_903798115.1 Danio jaintianensis
GAGGTCGAAACAGGATTGTAGATCCCGCTCTGTTTCGGTAGTCCATTATGCCTCGAGACAATCCTGTCTCAGAGGTCTACAGACAATTCCTTTGTCTTCATGCTTGGTTTTCGCTTTGACATGCACTGTCAACCCTGGGACCTTATATAGACAGGTGTATGCCTTTTCAAATCATGTCCAATCAACTGAATTCACCACAGGTGAACTCCAGTTAAGCTGCTGAAACATCTCAAGAATGATCAGTGGAAACAGAATGTACCTGAGCTCAATTTAGAGCTTCACTGCAAAGGCTGTGAATACTTTTGTACATCTGTCTCTTCAGGTGTTTTTTTTTTTATAAATTTGCAACAATTTCAAAAAATCTTTTTCACATTGTCATTATGGGGGATTGTGTGTAGAATGTTGAGGAAATAAATGAATTTAGTCCATTTTGGAATAAGGCTGTAACATAAAAAATGTGGAAAAAGTGAAGCGCTATTAATACTTTCCGGATACACTGTAGAAATAAAACCAGTTGTGGATCATTTTTTGAGGACGCTGGTGAAAATGTTTGCTTTTAATACAGTTAAAAAAAAAATTATTTACTTAATGTTAGACAACCTGTGCACAAAATACAGCGGGGAAAATAAGTATTGAACACATTGTCATGTTTTTTCCTGGGAATAATATTTCTAAAGGTGCTGCTGACATGGAATTGAAGCAGATTTTTGTAAAAATACAAACATAAAAATAAAACAAAACAAGAAAAATAAGAATGAAATGACAGAAGGAGAAAGTGCTGAACTACTGAAATGTGTTTAATACTTTATATAAAAGGCTTGTTTGGTGCTGCAGCTTAAAGACGCCTCTCATATGGAGAATGAAGTCCCATGCAGTGCTCAGGAGTTTCTCACAGACTTCAACAGAGTGTCAAAATCTTGATGGTTCTGTGGGTCTCGTCTATCAGATCTGAGCTTTATTCTGCATTTTCTATTGGATTGGAGTCAGGTGATTGGCTGGGCCATTCTACAGCTTGATTTTCTTTCTCTGAAAGCATCTGAGAGTCTCCTTGGCTGTGTTTTGGATCATTGTCTTGCTGAAATGGTTTGATCTTCATCCTCCTGCTAATGTAGATGTTGGACTGAAGCAGCTGATATTCATTTACACTGAGGAAGGGCAGAGGGTTGCTGAAGAACTAGATTTCAGAGATTTCAGCTGCTGTCTGGGCTTTCACTGCCCAACTACACCTCCCTTTCTTCATGTGTTCAATACTTTTCCCTGCGTCATTTCATTTCATTACACAAAACTTCATTTCTAAATTAATTAGATTTGTTTTCTTTCCATATGTGGATTTCTTTGGTTGTTACCAACATCCGGGGAAAATTTCAAGTCAACAGCACCTTTACAAATATGCTTTCTGAGAGAAATGGTGACGTGTTCAATACTTATTTTCTCTGCTGTATGCATTGTTTTTCCTCAAAGCTTCAAAGGAAACCTAAAGGACTTCACATCAGGCGGTTGTATTGGATTTATAAAGGTGTTATATGTGTAAATTCCCCCAGCTTGGCCAGACTCGGCTCCAAGTCATGCATCTCCGGATGTGGAGCCGTGAACAAAGTTACAAAAAAAGTCATGTCGCAAGACGCAAAACAAACATCTGCCAACACAGCGTTGACGTCACATTCGCAGCGCACACTCAAGCAAACTAGCGGACATGTTGAGTATAAACCAGCCTTCAGTCTTCGTTTTCTGCTGATCTCTCATTGTTTATTGTTGTGTTTCTCCTTCTCAGCTGACGATGGCGCCGGCGCTCATGGGAGAAAAGCCCATGGCGCTGCATGAAACTCCTCCGCCACAGGACGCAGCCGCTCCGCCGCAGATTTCCCATGATTCCCTGACGTCAGCGCAGCAGAGAGAGGCATCAGGGCTGTTCGACCCTTACGGATCTTTCATGGACACCATCTACACCTCCTTCCTGCAGGTGAGCGAGCTTCAAATAAACGTTGAGACTATAAAAACTCAAGACTCGAACCCGCTGACCTTTCTGGCGCTCCTCTAGCATGACACACAAGTTTTTAACATCACATCTCTGTGATGGTACCACAAGGCAGCGGTCACTCACCATGAATATGTGCTATAGAAATAAACGTTGCGTTGTTCCTGCAGGTGAGCGAGCGCGGCTCAGACTCGAACCCGCTGACGTTCCCAGCGCTTCTCCAGCAGGCCAGCGCTCCTCCGTCTCTGAGCCCACGCCGCGCCTGCTCCGTCCACAACCCCGACCTGTCCCGCCTGGGCCCGGACGCGGTTCAGTCTCAGTCTCCGGCCCGTGGGACGCCCAAACCCAGTGGAGACTCGCCACCAGCGCCCTGCAGGCCAGCCGGAGCACACACACTCACAGTAGAGGAGGCCAAAACACACACATCCAAACACTGTGTGTTCAGCAACGGCCTGCGCTCTGGAGGAGGAGGAGCAGGAGGAGAAGAAGAGGAGGAAGAGGAGGATGAAGATGCAGGAGTGCAGGAGTATCTGAGTCCCGCACAGAGGACGAGCAGAGACGAGTATGAAGATATCAGCCACGCAGAGCAGATCAGGGTCAGTGAGGGCTTCACACAACTGCACACTAGTCTCGTTTAATCCATTCAATTAAGTTCTTGCCTTATTTTTATATATATTAAAAAATTTAGAAGTTTTATTTGCTTTTATTCTGAGTTTCTTTTAATAGAACTATTTCTAGATTCCGTGAGAGAATATTTCTGTAAGTTTTGTCTAGATTTGTTGTGCTTTTTATTTATTATTCTAATTTTTTTTAATAAATCTAATTAGCTTTAGATTTAGTTTCATTTAAAAATGTTTGATGATTTAATAACTTTTCACTGACTGCGTTTACATGGACATCAGTAATGGAATTATTTACCTTAGTCTGAATAAGACAGTAATATGATGAAGGTGTTTACATGAGTTGCTTTTTGAATGCTCCTTTCATGATCCCGTTTTACATGTTATAGCACATAATTGGATTAACGTCATTGCGTCACCGCACTATCCACGTTTTCCTCCGGAGTTTCATGTAATTTCGGGTGTTTAATTTTTAATTTTTCAACTTTAACTGCAGTTTGGCACTTTCACTTTCATTCGGGAACATTTCATGCATGCCCCCCGTGACAAACGGGATATTAGATGCGAGTATGAGCTGCTGGAAGAGTGATGTTTTAATGGAGTTTGATAGCGCATGCCGTATGGGAAAAAACCCTCTGCATTTCACAATGCAGGTGTCTGTGGTCCTTCACTGACTCGGTTGGTACAGAGAATAGTGTCAAACAGCCGTGTGTGTATGGACTATCCTGTCGCAAAATGCGGCGAAAATCCCACACGACAGTAATAGTTTGATTGCGGTGTTTACATGTCTGTACTGCACTTCAATAATGCCACTAAAGTTGGCCTACTCCACATGTCTTAATCCGATTTCTGTTTAGTTCGATTATGACCTTAAATGGATTAAATTAATCAAAAATCGCTGTTTACATGGTCGACTCTTAATCAGAGTATTGTCTTAATCGTATTAAAATCGGATTATTGGTGTCCATGTAAACATACTCACCGTGTGCTTTAATAATCTGCTGAATTACACACTCTTAATGTGTGTGTGTGTGTGTGTGAAGGCTGAAGACGTGCACACTGGATCCAGAAGGGGGCGCAAGAGGAAACAGACGTGAGTTCTTCATCCTCTTCTTCATTCACTGCAGAGTTTTTACTCTTCTTTCTTATCCTGTCTTCATCTTTCTCCTCCTCAGGCTTCAGACGGGTTCAGATCTGCCCGGCGGCATCGACAGCATCATCGAGGAGCCTTCAGCCGCTGCGGTGAGAAAACACACATTTCACACACTTTCAGCTGTGTACGTGTGCACATGTGTTTGTGTTGACCTGTGTGTGTGTGTGTGTGTGTGTGTGCAGATCTCGGTGTCCAGATCGTCTCGCTCCAGCAGAGGAAAGAAACGCCGTGTCCTGCGCTGAACAACACCAGCACTACATCAGCCACTGTGAAGAGTCGTGTCTGTGTGTGTGTGTCTGAACATCTCTCACTTGCTCTGTGTGTGTCTGAACGTCGCTTACTCACTCTGTCTGTCTGAATGTCTCTTGCTCTATCTCTCTGTGTGTGTGTGTGTGTGTGTGTGTCTCTCTCTCTCTCTCCTCTTTGTGTGTGTGTGTGTCTGAATGTCTCTCTCACTGAACCTGTCTCTTTTAATTCAATTTCATCTTTTTTGTCTCTCTCTTTCTCTCTCTGTGAGTGTGTGTATCTCTCTCTCCGTGTCTGTCTCTCACTCTGTGTGTGTGTGTGTGTGTGTGTGTGGGCGCGTCAATTCTACTTTTTAAATTAATGGTATTTCACTCATGCATTTTAGTCTTGTTTCCAGTACAAATATCTGATTATTCATAAACCAATCTGCATTTCTACGAGAGGAAAATATGAACATAATATAAATATATGAATATAATATATTAATAACATATTAACAAACACTTTTCTGAAAGATTATCAGAGTATTTGGTTTGTTTGTCAGTTTTTTAAACTCCAATTTCAGCCAAAGACCTTTGACTTTTTGACATTAAGCGTAAATTCATCTCATTTCTATGAATATGAATTTTCCAGAAAACAGGTTACAGCTTAAATCATTTCACCTGTCAAAAACTGCGTCCTGATGCTAATGTAGTGATGTTTAGTTAAGAAAAAACAAAACTCCTTCAGTTCAGTCAATTTATGCCCCAAAAAAGGCGTTAATATTATTACTATTTTAATTTTTACCATTGAATGTTTCTTGATAGCAGAATTTTGGATTTATTTTGCTGGAAAACTACAAAAATATGGATTTTTTTGTATTTTTCATCATCGATTTTTTTTTTCTTCGTCTCTTTGATTTCCCACAATCCTTCAGTCCAAACATCTTTCAGCAACAGATTGAGTCAGTTTTACCTATAACTCTGTGTTGTCTGTGTTTTTTCTCTGTGTGTGTGTGTGTGTGTGTGTGAGAGAGAGAGAGAGGCAGGAGTGTGTGTATTGTGTATTTGTAGGTCTGTAGGCTTTAGTCGTGGATCAGGACTGTGTTTCCCAGAGTTCATCAACACAGGCACAACAATATTACTGAATATTTAAAATAATGATTTAATAATGAGGCTGATTATGCAATTTTACTATTGAATTTCTGTAAATATGTACAGTTTTAGTATTTTATTTTGTACACCTTTTTTAGGAAAACAAAAAAAGATCAATTTGTAAAATATTTCTCCTGCAGAGGAAAAGCAGACAACAGCTTTCCTTTCTCATATTCATGTTTGATTTGTAAAGAAAATACTTTGAGATTGTGAACGAGTAGCAGTTCCTGTTTTATTGGGAGTTGATTTTTTTTTTATTTAACAAATTAAAATGTTTTAAATGATGAGAGGAGATGAGGTCTTGTTTATTTGTATGTTTTTTTTTTTTTTTAAATGTTTACGTGTGTGGTGGCGCGGTGGTTAGCACTCACAGCAAGAAGGTCGCTGGTTCGAGCCTCGGCTGGGTCAGTTGGCGTTTCTGTGTGGAGTTTGCATGTTCTTCCCGTGTTGGCGTGGGTTTCCTCCGGGTGCTCCGGTTTCCCCCACAGTCCAAACACATGCGCTATAGGGGAATTGATGAACTAAATTGGCCGTAGTGTATGAGTGTGTATGGATGTTTCACAGTGATGGGTTGCAGCTAGAAGGGCATCTGCTGTGTAAAACATATGCTGGATAAGTTTTCCGCTGTGGCGACCCCAGATGAATAAAGGGACTAAGCCAAAAATAAAATGAATGTTTATGTGCCTTAAAGGTATTATACACTCACCGGCCACTTTATTAGGTACATCTGTCCAACTGCTGGTTAACGTAAATTTCTAATCAGCCAATCACATGGCAGCAACTCAATGCGTTTAGGCATGTAGACATGGTCAAGAGGATCTGCTGCAGTTCAAAGCGAGCATCAGAATGGGGAAGAAAGGGGATTTAAGTGACTTTGAACGTGGCATGGTTGTTGGTGCCAGACGGGCTGGTCTGAGTATTTCAGAAACTGCTGATCTACTGGGATTTTCACGCACAACCATCTCTAGGGTTTACAGAGAATGGTCTGAAAAAGAGGAAATATCCAGTGAGCGGCAGTTCTGTGGCCGCAAATGCCTTGTTGATGCCAGAGGTCAGAGGAGAATGGCCAGACTGGTTCCAGCTGATAGAAAGGCAACAGTAACTCAAATAAGCACTCGTTACAACCGAGGTCTGCAGAAGAGCATCTCTGAACGCACAACACGTCCAACCTTGAGGCGGATGGGCTACAGCAGCAGAAGACCACACCGGGTGCCACTCCTGTCAGCTAAGAACAGGAAACTGAGGCTACAGTTCACTCAGGCTCACCAAAACTGGACAATAGAAGATTGGAGAAATGTTGCCTGGTCTGATGAGTCTCCATTTCTGCTGCCACATTCGGATGGTCGGGTCAGAATTTGGCATCAACACCATGAAAGCATGGATCCATCCTGCCTTGTATCAACGGTTCAGGCTGGTGGTGGTGGTGTAATGGTGTGGGGGATATTTTCATGGCACACTTTGGGCCCATTAGTACCAATTGAGCATCGTGTCAACACCACAGCCTACCTGAGTATTGTTGCTGACCATGTCCATCCCTTTATGACCACAGTGTACCCATCTTCTGATGGCTACTTCCAGCAGGATAACGCACCATGTCATAAAGTGTGAATCATCTCAGACTGGTTTCTTGAACATGACAATGAGTTCACTGTACTCAAATGGCCTCCACAGTCACCAGATCTCAATCCAATAGAGCACCTTTGGGATGTGGTGGAACGGGTTATTCACATCATGGATGTGCAGCCGACAAATCTGCAGCAACTGCGTGATGCTATCATGTCAATATGGAGCAAAATCTCTGAGGAATATTTCCAGTACCTTGTTGAATCTATGCCACGAAGGATTAAGGCAGTTCTGAAGGCAAAAGGGGTCCAACCCGGTACTAGTAAGGTGTACCTAATGAAGTGTAGATTGTGTTATAGAGAATATATTTATGCAATGCTTTTATCTAGTGAGTTTAAGGATGTAATTGTTCAGTGCATTGCTCTGAATAAGGGAATGGAATGTAAATGTTTATTTTTTTTTTTTAAATACTTGATACCAACAAAATACACTTTTTAATTTTTTAAAAAGTTTTTAGGAAAAATTGGACATTTTAGTGCAAGATTATATATACATAAAAAAAAATTAAGATTGCTGTAAATATAACTCAATTTTTAGTGATGTTGCATTGAAGAGTACAATTGCACAAAAGATTATGCAAATTACTGAAATTATCAGAAATCACGGTTTGCTTTTTTTATCTTGAGTATTGCAAAAAAGAAATTATTTCTGAAAAACTATGAGAATTGTGGTTTTTGTATCTGTAAATGAATGAACAAATATATCTGTTATACACATTTTTACTTATAAAACTCCAAGAATTTACTAGTACATGACCTAATGTTTCATGCAATGTCTACGTATGGTAAATAAAAACAATTCAAGTTTATTTCTCAAGCGCTTTTACAATGTCGATTGTGTCAAAGCAGCTTAACATAGTTCTAGTAAAGTCCAGATTTCAGAGTTGAAGTTCAGTGTAGTTTAGTTCAGTGTGGTTGAAATTTCACTGCTGAAAGTTCAAACACTGTAGAGCAAATCCACCGAAGCACAAGTCCCGATCCGAGCAAGCCAGTGGCGAGAAAAAAAACCTCGAGAGAAACCAGGTTCTGTTGGGCACCACCATTATTCTTCTGGCCAAACTTCCAGTGTGGAGCTGCAGGTGTGAGTAGGGCACCGGCGGGTGTTCAGGCTGGCCCATAGGATCAATGCGGGGACTCGTTTGTCACTGGTCATATAGGAATCAGTCTCATGCACTCCAATGCACGCTCAAATTTTACGGCTTATGGTAAAACAATAATTGATTTAGTTTAAATGTATTTGTACATCTATGTATAATTTAGACCACTAATAACAGCAATGACAGACAACTAACCTATATTCAAGTATGCAGATATTTGTTAAACAAATTTCCATAACCTTGTTGGTTTTTCAAAACTTTTACAGGCATGGGAAATGCCATGTCAATAATTCCCTGACTTTTCATGACTGTACAAACCCTGTATATACACATCTCACACGTTTGAGCTTGAATTCATTCATTCATTCGGCTTAGTCCTTTATTTATCAGGAGTCGCCACAGCAAAACGAACTGCCAACTATTCCAGCATGTTTTATGCAGCAGATGCCCTTCCAGCCGCAACCCAACACTGGGAAACACCCATTCACACACACACTATGGCCAATTTAGTTAATCAATTCCCCTATAGCGCATGTCTTTGGACTTGTGGGGGAAACCGGAGCACCCGGAGGAAACCCACGCCAACACGGGGAGAACATGCAAACTCCACACAGAAACGCCAACTGACCCAGCCGAGGCTCGAACCAGCGACCTTCTTGCTGTGAGGCAACAGTGCTAACCACTGAGCCACCGTGCCACACTTGAGCTTGAATATTGTTGCTAAAAAATCTCTCAAATCTGCACTTTTGAGCGTTTTCTCTCCGATCATGATAACTACTCAGATTGTCGAGATGTTGTTTTAATTGTCAGAGATTTAAAGACTGGATAAACATTCAAAAACAACACCATGAACCGTGATTCCTGGAAGCTTTTTATTATCCAGAGAAGCATTTGAAACCCTATATTGAAAATGGTCATAATTTGTGGACTTTACACCACATTAATAATACAATAACGGTTACAAGCAATCTCTCATGAGAACAAGTTCAGTACAATACACTGCAAAAATGCTTTTCTTAGAGCTTGTGTCTTGTTTCTTGTCCAAATATCTACAAACTCTTAAATCAAGAAGCATTGTCTAGACAAGCACTATATATAGTCTTGTTTTCAGCCATAATGAGTCAAAATTGAGTCAAAATTAACTAATGTTAACAAGCATGAATCTGGATGTTAATAATGCATTAGTAATGTGAGTTCGCCCTTAAAACAAGCGAAATAATCTGCCAATGGGGGAAGAAAAATAATCGTGCTTTTCCTTTGCAATAACATTGTTTTTCTTCCCCCATTGGCAGATTATTTTCCTTGTTTTAGGGACAAACTCACTTCGTTTTGACTCATTATTGCTGAAAACAAGACTATATATGTTACTAGTCTATAAAATGCTTCTTGATTTAAGAATGTGTAGATATTTAATCTAAAAACAAGGCAAACTAAGTACAAAAGCATGTGTTATGCAGTGTGCGCCTGTATATTTACACATTGCAGTCCATGTGAAGCACGATGGAGATGCGGAAAAACGTTCTCTGCTGCAGAACTTCGGGTCTTCATTATTTTCAGATTCAGACATTTGTGTTTCAGAGTCTCTGTGTGAATGATAAAGGGTGAAGCTGTGGTTTCTCCTGTTTGGTCTCCACCTTCGTCTGCTTTTGCGGAGGAGAAAAGCAGAAAGGAAAAGAGCAGAAGGAGCGACTACTTGTTGAGTTTCTTCATCCTCTGGTCGAGAGCTGAGAAGTTTTCCTCTACGGCCAGCAGATTCTCCTTCATGGTCTGCTGGACCTGCAGCCGGTCAGAACAATGGAGGATTTCATGAATAAATACACATCAACTCATTTAATAGTAAGAAACGGTGACATGTATTTACTAACATCAACTAATAATAATCAATACATATATATATATATATATAAAACAAATGGAGGATTTCATGTATAAATAAACATCAAATAATTCAGTATCACTTCACAATAAAGTTGTGTTAGTTCATGCATTTAATAACACGAACAAAACATTTGTTGCAGTATTTATTCTTGTTAGTTAATGAAAATTCATTCATTGTTAGTTCATAGTGCTTTAACTAATGTTAACAAGCATGAATCTGGTTAATAATGCATTAGTAAATGCTGAACTGATTAATAAGTGCTTTATAGATATTGTTCATTCTTAGTTCATGTTAGTAAATACATTAACTAATGAAACCTTATTGTAAAGTGTGACCAATAATTCAATATTAATACATTTATTTGGAAAGATTGGGTGTTGTTGGAGGTCTGAACGGCTGTTTCCATCCACCTATTTTTATTTTTGTGACATTCAAATATGTTTCAATGACCGCTGAAACTAATAACACAGTGCGTTTCAATCAGCCTGCTTGTTCACTAATCAGCTATTTTAAGTGGTCTCAATCCCAACATTCTTACAGTGCACTGAATGTTTTGCGCTCTGAAAAGGCCCTAGTTTGTATCTTTGGATGGAAAAATACTTATCACATTTCTACAATTCTGTACAAACCGGTAATTTTGACAACACTAGTTTGTGTTTACAGGTGGAGGATTGAGTGTGTCAGCTGGTGTGTATGTGCGTGCGTGTTTTTGTGACATATCAGGACACAAATCTGTATAATGACACAGGTATTACAAGAAGTTGGTGAATTATGAGGACATTGCTGATGTCCTCATTTCTCCAAAAGCTTATAAATCACACAATGAATTAATTTCAGAAAGTAAAACTGTCCTCAGTGTCCTGTGAGGGTTGAGTTTAAGGGTAGGCTGGAATTAGGGTGATACAAAATACAGTGAGTACAGTCGAAAAACAATGGAAACCTATTGAACGTCTTCACAATTCACAAAAACAAACGTGTGTGTGTGCGTGTGACCTGTGTCAGGAGTGTGCTGTTGTCCTTCAGTGAGTTGTTGATCATCTGCTGTGTCGTGTCCAGGTGAGTCAGGAGCTGCCCGAACTGCATCGCTGCAAGAACACACATCAAAACACACACACTGTTTCTACATAATAATCATCATCATCATCACCATAAAGAAAAATGAAGATATGATTAGTAATAACAATATAAAATGTAATAAATGTGTTAACAGAACCACACAAAGCTAAACAAAGTCATATTTTATGTCGCAATATTAGTCTTATTAATTAACCAATCAAACAAAGAGCAGAAAATCAGCTGATCTTGCAAACAATATTTTATTTTATATCCATATTTTAGATGTTTTTTTAAAGATTAATAAAGTATTTGACTCCCAGACTCTATAGCAGCTGTAGTACTGAGGTGTATGATGCAGTAATAATGATGTAAACACAGTGTTACCCTGTTCATGCAGCTCTCGGACCGCAGTGAGTCTCTGCACCACCTGCGGGAGAGAAGTGGCCATCGCATCCCACTTCTGCACCACATCATACAGCTGAGAGACCTGCACACACACAAACAAGACATACACACACACAAGGACACATGCAAAAGCATACACAAACACACACAGACACACACACAAGATTGGGAAATTTATGATCAAAATTAATTTGGTCACAACTGTAATCATGATAGTTTAAAGCAATTATCAGTGTCATATGCTCAGCGTCAAATGTTTATATCTCACTTTTAAATTAATATTTTGTAACTTGTAATAAATATCTTAATATAATATATGTTTAACAAACAGGACAAATCAAGAGAAACATACAAAATATCAAATTTAGCTTCAAACCTTGTAGTTTGTCATTTCTTTTTGCAATAACAACTCTTGAATTTAAATGTATTATCTTTCTATTCCTAAAGATGTTCGGTGTATATAACTGTTTAATAAACTGTTCTGTTTAAAAGCACCAACATATATAGTCTATATTCACTGAGAAATGGATAGAAATATTCTTTTTCTAAAGAGGGTGTGCTCATTTATCAAAGCACATCACATCATCATCATCTTGTTCTTCTGGACTCCACACTTACTTTACTCTGAGTCTCTGCGTCCTCCATCGCCGCCTTGTGTTTGGCGATTTCATTCATCTTCCCCAAAACACTCTGAAAGCAGTCCGAAAACAAGCGTTCAGTCTCCACTACTGACTCAGGAACAGCTCAGGTTACATCCACAATACACAATAACATCATTAACGGTTCAACTAGAACTATATTACTCTGTTTGTGTCCCTGGAAGCACAAAATCAGTCAAGCTGCAGGGGTATATTTGTGGGAAAAGCCAGTCAAATATATTGTTTTTTATTTCATGTCAAAAATCATAAGAGTATTAAATACAGATCAATCTCATTTAAGACATTTTGTAAATTCTCTACTATAGATATATCAAAACTCAATTTTTGATGAGTACTGTGCACTGCTAAAAACTTAATTCGTTCAACTTTAAAGATTATTTCCTCAATATTTTGAAAACCTTCAGAATCCAGATTATCTAAGGCACAATCCCAATTCTCCCCCTTAGCCCTTCCCCTTCCCGGGTTCATACACATTTTTACTACTAAAATTCCATGATTTTTCCAAGAAATGGTAAAAGAAAAACAATACATGTTCAAATTTATTACAGCATATCGTAAAACACGCAACAATCTATTTAGTTTCAGCTTATATTTATATCCATGTAAAATTGATTTTGATAATGCTTACACCGCACTAATAATGTGAGAGCAAGTTTTTGGCCAAGGACAGAAAAGAAGTAAAGACAACTAACCTATATTCAAGTTAGGGCTGCACAATATATCGTTTCAGCATCGGTATCGTAATGTGTGCATCCGCAATAGTCACGTCGCAGGATATGCAATGTTGGGATTATAGTTTAATATAGAGTTTAATCATAATGGAGTAAAAGTTTATCATCTGCATGCATTTTTAAAGAGATAGTTCACCCAAAAATTACTTGCCATTTTCATTACACCCTTCACTTGTTTCAAACATTTATGAGTTTTCTTTTTTTTAATGAACACAAAAAGAATATAATTTAATAACTCATATAGTACTGAAACAATTAGTGTGAGTAAATAGTGAGAGTACATTTAAATCTTTGAGTAAACTGTCCCTTTAAGGCCTGTGACTGTGTGAACATTTCAATATTTCACATTTGAAAACATCCTGCCACAAGAAATTGTAACTTTAATAAAGATTAAATAATAAACAATGAAGACTGTGCAGTGTTGATTCTTCAATATCTGTACCTGAATAGTGAATACCTGAAAACTATAATTCACTTTTATCTTTACTATATTTTATTTATCTACGCTTGTAATTTATTTGTTATATATTATTCGAGAGTCACTCCCCTATAAAATCCCCCCAATCAATCCAAATAAACCTGTTAAATCATCTGCTGAAACTGTATTCACATCGCAATATTTATCACAGAAATACAAAATATCCTAATGTCAGATTTTTCCAATATCGCGCAGCCCTAATTCAAGAATACAGATATTTGTTCAACTAATTTCCATGACTTTTCCAAAACTTTGTGGGTTTTTCTGTTTTTCCAAAACTTTGAGGCCTGGAAAATCCCATGTCAAAATTCCATGACTTTTCCAGGTTTTCCATGACCGTATGAACCCTGAATTTGGCCACGGTGTAAATACAGTTACGATCTTATTGCCACATTATATCGTTATGATAACATGATATCGTTGCCTTCAGTGATTTCCTGAAGATAAATACCAACAGAATAACGCAACTGGAATAACTAAAGCAGTCGCGATCGTCTGATCTCATATAAAGCAAGAGATCGCCATGACATATGATGACGTGCGCAGGTGTTGTAGTGCTGTCCCATTTCTCAGGGGTAAATTTTGAAGCCCTTCCCCTTCACACTCTGTTTCAAGGGGAAAGGGAAAAGGTAGGGGTACAAAAACAGAATTGGGATTGGGCCAAATAGTTGCTTTTTAGCTAAATATTATCCACCCTAACAGACCAAACGTCAATGCAAAGATAACTTATTTAGCTCAGCAATCTCAATTTCAGAAGATTTCAGACATTTATGACTGCTTTTTTGCGGTCCCGAGTCAAATTTAAAAAATAAATAAATAATAATAACAACAATTGGTAATATTATATTTATTAGAAAGACTATTTTATTCTCTTTGACTGGTTGGATGGAAATGCTGCTTTATTCGTTATGTTTTGTGCAATACTACATTTTTGTGCATCCATCTATTTCACATCTTTGGATGGAAAACAGCTATCGAGTTACTTACTGGGATGGAACCCTTGAATGTTATAAGACTCTTATGACTGCCTAATATAGGCATAATCAGTGTGATCTGCTTATGTGTGTGTGTGTTTCACCTGCAGCCTGGCTTCCACCTGGTCCAGTGTAGCGGCGTCCAGAGCACTGACCCGCGCCTGCAGCAGCTCCAGAGTCTCCTGTGGACACAGATCAACACTGCATATTATCACCACCATCAAAGCAGATCTCACCTCACTTACAAACGTGTGTGTTGGGTTTTGTTGTATGTTTTGGTGGTTGCACAGAGGCTCGTGTGCATGTGAAACTCTTTTACATTATAATGGTAGTATAATGTAATAATAATAAATGTGTCCATCAGTGGAGATGCTGATCAGTGTGTTTACCGTCAGACTGGAGCCCTGAACCCCAGAGCTGAGCGGCCCCTGAAAACACACACACACACACGGACGCACAGACAAACACGCACACACAGACACACACGCACACAGTCAGAAAAAATCTTGTTTTAAAAAAACAAATTATATATATATATTACTGAAGCAAAGGACAAAATCTACTAAATAGTCAAATTAAAAGTCACAAAACCCACATTTCCTCAGATATTTGTGCAATCAATCATTCATCATTCGATCAGTTTATTTACTTAAGTAAATGTGTGTAAATACATAATATTTTCCTTGTCTTTTAGTGGATATATTATATGAGAGACCTGCTTTAGCTTTGTTTGCTAAACAAGTGGTTCTATTTGGATTTGCTTTCATATTATTAGTTCCCTTTAGGAAATAATTATTTTGATTGTCTACAGAACAAACCACTGTTGTCCAATGACTTGCCTAATTAGCCCAATTAACCTAGTTAAGCCTTTAAATGTCACTTTGAAGGTGCTGTATGTAAGTTTTTGACTCTTCTAAAGCACAAAAACACCATCATATGTTTGCAGATATTCAGAAACATGCTGAGTGAACATTCTTGTTTATCTGAGAAACAATGCTGAAGTCAGATATTCTGCTTTGAACATGTATGTGTGTTGCGTGCCGGAACGGCTGTCTTTGTTTTGGTTCTTTTAACCCGCCCACTGCCACTTTAGCCAATTATATTTCAGCACCCCGGGTTGCCTTGCTGGAAAACAGCGTATTTCATTAATTAATTCATGCGCCCGTGACTCAAAATGTGACCTCCGGTGGACAGTAGCAGACTCCGAAATGAGACGCAGATTCAGAGTTCCACATGAGGTTATTAATTAGCAAATAATATAAATATTACGAGTGTAAACATTAGGTGAGCAGGTGACATTGTAACCCCGAGTCCTAACAACACGATACGTGACGAGATACGCAGTGATTAGCAGTTTGGCTGTTTGAACCAGACGAAACACCACAGAAATGTAAATACAGCCATTCAGAAGCACAGAATATGCACTCACTGCACTCCAGTGAAATGGTTTATAATCTAATTAATACATATTAAACATCTTTAACATTATTAAATGTAGATGCTGAATCACTGATATGTGTCGGTTTGCACTGAGTCACAGTTCTAAAGTTCAATTTCAAAGGGTTTATTTTATTGTCCAGATCTGAGGTGAACTATCTGCTGCTGCTTTCAGTAGTACGGCAATAAATGTCATGTAAAATGGCATTCAAACTCACATTATTAGCATTTAACACTGAATAAAGCACATGAGGTGTACCTGAGCTGATCATTGTCAGTTTTCTGTTGTTCAGCTGTGAGAAATAGATGCCGTTTCTAAAATATCAATTCCAGGTGTTGGTTAGGACAAAAACTCTTTTTAATATGAAAATATTCCTTCTATTGCCGTTGCTTTTATTTAGAACATGACTCAAATCAGCCTTTAGCCTCGATAGTCAGACTCGCTCCTGTTGGTCGTCAATCTGGCAACCTGCGCTTGATTCCTGTTTTGATTCAGGAATGCAATACCTAGTTCAACCACTGGGTGTCAAACTTACATACTGCACCTTTAAGCTGAATACTGGTATCTTGAAAAATATCTAGTCAAATATTATCGTAGCAAGTGTCTCTGACTAACCCGTTTGTCTGATCCAGACCCCACCGATGTCTCCAGCTCCGCCAGACGTCTCTCCAGCTCCGCCACCTGCACACACATACACACACACACAAATTTTCTAAATCCTTTGTCTGAAGTGTAAATTCCTTCTTGGGAAGAGGTACAATTTGTAATTTTTCCCTGCTCTTCCCAACAGGGAAAACCAGCAACAATCAAGAATTTATGATTATATGCTGTCATGGCTTTACAATAAAAAATAATAATTATAATGGAAGTCAATGGGGCAAAAACAGCACCAACATAACCAAAGGGGAGTCAATCTGAACAACACACAAGGGTTAATGAATGGAAAGGGAAGAATTCAGACTGACTTCATGCTAACTGAAAAGGACTGAAGTGTAATATAGACATGTATGTGTGTATTTGTATGTTTTGTATATGTAGGTTTTATGTCTTATGTGTACTGTCTTACAAGCTGCTCTTATTGACTTTGCACAAAGAATTCCTCCTTACTCACAGGGCATGTACATATGGCAAATAAAGTACTTGACTTGACTTAATGTATTAAGTTTTGTTACTAGACCCTCAAAATCATTCCACATAAATCCGCAGACAATTATTTTAATTATTACAATTATTTATTACGTCTAATGAAGACCGTACCTTTGCAGACTCAGTGAACTTCTCCTGCTCGGGTCGACTGTGGAGCTCATAGAGAATCACTCCGTCTGGGCCTTTGGGTGCTGCGGTTTTCCCATCCGCACCTGCTCCGCTCCGGACACCCCGCGCCACCTCCAGCTGCGTCAACAACCGCCTGAACACAAACACACGCACACACACATATTTATACATGCCTTCAGGCCAATAACACAATCTTTCAGGTCTGCTGCTAAATGTTTACATTCATCCAATGTTAAAAAACCCCAAAACCTAATCAGATGCATCACGCTCTGCTGCATTTACAGCTCTGGGCCTGGTTGCATGAAAGTCAGAAGCTGAATGACAGTTTTGCATATTAACAGAGCTAAGAAGACAGTGAAGTGGAACTGGGTGTCAATCTTGTGTGGAGGCGGAGCTTATCCTCCTTATTACATTATAGAGTAGAACATTCCAGAACCTGTGCTTTAATAACTCTTTCCCTGCTATTGATGATTTTTTTACGGCAATCTGTGTTTTAGGTATATTACAGTAGGGGAAGCCCTAACGTATGTCCTGAGTGAGGAACATGACGTCCCATACTCCGGGGAGTGAAATCTGTGAAAGAGAAAGTAAGATCGTGGGTAAAAATTAGTTATAAACAGGGTGCAAATTATACATTGACGATCAGAGGGGTCAACTTTTTCGATAATGTTATTTTGTCTAATACATCCTTCAGTGAATCAAATGTATGTATTTATTTAAATGACATCTATTTTATTAATAAAACCTATTTAAGTTTTCAGTGTATTTTTGCGTATTCTGACCTACAATATCCTCTGATTAGCTATTTCAGAGGTTACTGTAGGTCAAACTATACAAACTGTGTATCTAATTTTACTTTACTTATATATGTATAAACAAACTATATGTAGAAACAAACACCTATTTGACAAGGAAAGTGTCTTGTAAACGCTTACCATGTCTATCAGCGTAGACTGATTGACGCAATTATGAATTCACAATGGTATAGTCCATTATAGGAGTGGTCAAATGTATATTTTTATTATCTACTATTTTAATTAGTAATATTAGTATTTAAGATACAGATCAGAGCAAACTATTTCTCACTATTTAGAGGGCTGACCCCCCCATACATGTTGTTTTGATGTCCTTCAGGGGGGATCAAGCATTAATTAGGGGGGGTCAAACCCCCCTGTAATTCGCACCCTGGTTATAAACCCTTCCTTTGGCTTAATCACTAACATTACTATACCAGAGCTCACCACAGCCAAATGATCCGCCCTCGACGATCTGCACGAGGCTAGAAATTAGTTTTACACACACACACACAAACATGTGTGCATGTTCAAGTGCTCCAGGAGTTCACTATGTATGTGCGCACAGAGTTGTGTGTGTCTGTGGTAGGGTTGTCACTATACTGGAATTCGGTACCAATCGATACTGAAACTTTAAAAACATCCATTTCCTGCTGACATTTGAGCGCTGTTGAGCGCGTTCTTAAACAACGCTGATTGGCCATTGTGTTCACGTGCTCAACAGAAATGATTGTGATTGGCCAGTTCACTGAACTCACCTCTGTAAACACAGATACAGGGACACTGGAGTGTTACAAAGTCACGTCAATCAGCTGGTTTGTCTATAAGCTGACATATGAGCGATCCGCTGATGAATCGCGGCTTTAAAACACTCCAGTGTCCCTATATCTGTATTATACTCAGTAAACAGCGGTGAGTTCGGTGAACTGATGACCTTCACGGCCAATCACAGTCATTTCTGTTGAGCACGTGAACACTATGGCCAATCAGCGCTGTTCACGAACGCACTTAACAGCGCTCAAATGTTAGCGGGAATTTTTTTAAATTTCAGTATCGATTGGTACCGAATTCCAGTATCATGACAACCCTAGTCTGTGGTCCTTTTGTATGTGGACTATCCTGTTGCAAAATGTGGCTAAAAGTCCTACACAACAGTAATAGTTTGATTACGGTGTTTACATGTCTGTACTGCACTTCAATAATGCCACAAAAATAGAAAACTCCACATGTCTTAATTCAATAGTGTTTATGATGATTACAGCGTATCTAAAGTGCTATTCCATCACGTGGTAATGTCTATGGTTAATGTGTGTGGCTGCAGTTGTGTCCCCTAATGTGAATATGATCTCTGATGAGTTAAAGCAGAAGTTGACAGGGTTGTGACTGACTTAGCGAGCGCTCCATCGGGGTCGGTGAGGTTGATGTGAGCGTCGGGTCCGAGCAGAGAGTCCAGATGTGCAGAAACCAGCTGCTGTTTGAGCTGTGCTGCCTGCTGAGCCAGAGCCACCGGTGTCAGACGCTCCTCTGCACCGCTCTCTTTAGTGCTCGTCTGCACACACACACACACACACACACACACACACACACACACACACA
>CAIGQV010000906.1:730656-749227 GCA_903798115.1 Danio jaintianensis
ACACACACACACACACACACACACACACACACACACACACACACAATTTTAATTCTTTTATATTTTATTCCCAATTTATGTTCAACACATAATGACAGCACATAACATTTGACTAGATATTCTTCAAGATACTAGTATTCAGCTTAAAGTGACATTTAAAGGCTTCACTAGGTTAATTAGGGTAAAGTTAGGGTAATTAGGCAAGTCATTGTATAACAGTGGTTTGTTCTGGAGACAATCCAAAACTAATATTGCTGAAGGGGGCGAATAATATTGCCTGTTTCTCTATATTTTGTATGTTTGGTGATTGTTTGTACTGTTCTCATGTGTTGATGGATGAGATGTTAGGGGTGTCTGTATGTTTTTATGTTCTGCAGAGCAGGAACCTGCTGAAAAACAGCATTCATGCTGAGTCAGGCCTGATTATCTTAATGATAATCGGATTAACTGATTAACATATTGAATAACAAATAATAAGTAATAAAATAATAAAAGGCTATTAATATATATGGAAATTTAATAATAAATTTATAATAAAGTAATAATAAAATCAATAAAATAATAAAATAACAACAAATAAAAAATAACATAACATAATAAATAACAAATAATAAGAAGAAATAATAAAATACATAATAAATTCCTATTAATATTAAATCAAGTCAATAATAAATGTAAAAACAATTCAAATAATAAATGTTTTTAAAATAATTATAAATATCAATAAAATAATACAATAATACAATGAATGTCTATTAATATTAAATGGACATTTTATGATAAATGTATTTTTATCATTAATAAATTAATATTAAAATAATCATAAATATCAATCGAATATTAAAATAAATGTCTATTAATATTAAATGGACATTTAATAATAAACGCCATTTTTTTATATCATTAATATTAAAATTATCATAAATATCAATCGAATATTAAAATAAATGTCTATTAATATTTAATGGATAATATATTTAATAATAAATGCCATTTTTAATAATAATAAATGAATATTAAAATAATCATAAATATCCATCGAATATTAAAATAAATGGACATTTAATAATAAAATAAGTTTCATTGTGACAGAGAACTCATTTAATGAGTCCTTGATGAATCAATATTTTTTTTTCAGGCACTGAATGTTAGTGTACAGAATGTAAATGTGGGAACTAAATGTTTCAGTTCTGACCTGAATTTTCTCCACATCCTGGCAGAGCTCGTGAATCTCATTAACCAGACGCTGATATTTCTGCTGAGGAGTTTCCTTCACGCCGCAGCCTTCAGCTAACTGCAGGACCAGAGCAGATAAATCAGGAGAAACGCTGAGAGACGCATAAAACTAAACCAATTATGATGACAAACGAGAGATTCACTCACGAGCTCATAGTCTCCAGACTCGTAGCCCACTCGCCGATTCTTACTGATGCGGTCTGAGAAATCTGTGCAAAAACACACACGCACACATTATTTCAGTATCGCTGAGATGCTACAGATGCTGTCGCCACTGGCTTGCTTGGTTTGGGACTCGTGGAGCTGCGCATCGATGGATTTGCTCTTCAGTGTTTGTTTTTCAGCAGTGAAAATTAAACCACACTGAACTGAACTAAACTGAACTTTAACTCTGAAAACTGGACTGAAAGTTTCAATTCACTATAATCTTCTATGTTAAGCTGCTTTGACACAATCTACATTGTAAAAGCGCTATAGAAATAAAGATGAATTGAATTGAATATTATAGTTGCTGTTAAAAGTTGGTTTCAGTTTATCTTTATTCTTTATTTTTATTCTATTTTATTATTTGCATTGTTTTAGTTTTTACATATAGAGCTGAAGTCAGAATTATTCGCCCTCCTGTGAATTACTTTCAAATATTTCCCAACAGATTCAGGAATTTTTCACAGTATTTCCTATAATATTTGTTCTTCTGGAGAAAGTCTTATTTGTTGTATTTCGGCTAGAATAAAAGCAGTTCTTAATTGTTTTAAACCCATTTTAAGGTCAATATTATTCGCCCCCTTCAGCAATATTTGTTGTGGATTGTCTCCAGAACAAACCACTGTTATACAATGACTTGACTAATTACCCTAACTTTACCCTAATTAACCTAGCCTAACCCTAACCACTTTAAGCTGAATACTAGTCAAATATCTAGTCAAATATTCATCATGGCAAAGATAAAAGAAATCAGTGTTTAGAAATTAAACTACTATGTTTAGAAATTTGTTGACAACAAATCTTCTCGATTAATAATTCTGACTTCAGCTGTTTATATACACAATTAATGAACATTTATATATTCAGTCAAAGAATGGTGTGTTCTTTTTAGTGTGTAAACTACAATATTGAGCCTAATATTTACTTTACAAAAATTAATCACAAATCAAATCGGTCAAAAAAATTGCAATTAGATCTTTTCCCTAAATCCTTCAGCAATACTAACAATAACATAAACATTGTCCTATAATAGAAGTGCTTGTAGACATAGCTCCACTCACCCAAACCCTTAGCGGCGATGTGTTTGTCTTTAAACTTGTCGTAATATACATATATAATTCATTCATTTTCCCTCAGCTTAGTCCCTTTATTAATCAGGGGTCGCCACAGCGGAATGAACCGCCAACTTATCCAGCATATGTTTTACACAGTGGATGCCCTTCCAGCTGAAACCCATCACTGGGAAACACCCATACACACTCATTCACACTCATACACTATAGACAATTTAGCTTACCCAATTCCCCTATAGCGCATGTCTTTGGACTTGTGGGGGAAACCGGAGCACCCAGAGGAAACCCACGGCAACACGGGGAGAACATGCAAACTCCACACAGAAATGCCAACTGACCCAGCCGAGGCTCGAACCAGCGACCTTCTTGCTGTGAGGCGACAGCGATACCCACTGCGCCACCGCACCACCCTACATATATAATAATAAATATAAAAATGATCTTCTCAGTCGGCGCCAGTAGCCTAGTGGTTAAGTGCCCTGACATATATCACCATGGTGCCCACGGCGACCCGAGTTTGATTCCCGGCTTGAGGTCCTATGCCGATCCTTCCCCTCTCTCTGCTCCCAATGCTTTCCTGTCTGTCCTCCACTATCCTATCCCAATAAAAAGGTGAAAAACCCCTAAAAAAATAAAAATAAATAAAAAAAATAAAAGATCTTTTCACATAAGTTTAATCAGGTAATAAAGTTTTAGTGAAAAACGAAATATTATTCATTCATTCATTTTCTTTTCGGTTTAGTCCCTTTATTAATCAGGGGTCGCCACAGCGAAATGAACTGCCAACTATTCCAGCATATGTTTTACGCAGCGGCTGCCCTTCCAGCTGCAACCCAACACTGGGAAACACCCAAACACTCTTGCATTCACACACATACACTACTAGATTATTCAATTCCCCTATAGCGCATGTGTTTAGACTGTGGGGGAAACCGGAGCACCCGGAGGAAACCCACGCCAACACGGGGAGAACATGCAAACTCCACACAAAAATGCCAACTGACCCAGCCGAGGCTTGAACCAGCAACCTTCTTGCTGTGAGGCGATCGTGCTACCCACTGTGCCACTGTGTCGCCAATGAAATATTAAATTACTTCAAATTGATGATATATTAGTTTCTCTGAGATGGCATTAGTTATTTTCAATTGTTTTTTTCAGTGTATTTTAATGTGTTGTAAATTTTACTATTACTATTTAAAAATATATATATATATATATATATATATCGTAATTTATTTCAATTTTAATTAGTTTTGCATCCATTTATCGGTTATGCTGAACGATGACAAAACATCTACATGTCCAAATATTTTAACAAAAAAATATTTCATACATTAAAGATGACAATTTACTTTATGTTTCGTATCTACATAAAACCATACAGTAAATATAATTTGACGAACACTAAAAAGAAGCTCCTTATCCATGAAACATTCGTATATTCACCAGAATGCTGAAATGAGAATAAAAACATAAAAATCTGTCTTATAACAGAAGTGACAGTAGAAATAACTCCACTCACCCAAACCTTTAGCGCTGATGTGTTTGTCTTTAAACTTGTCGTAAGCGGCGTTGGGATTGACGACGATGCGCTCCACACTGTCGCTGCACAGCTCCTCCTGCAGGACGAGTTATAACCAATCACAGAATAAACACACACGCACACACACGCACACACACACCACACGCATGCAGAGTTTACACATAGCGCTGATTAAAAGGAGACGCTTCTGGAGATGCTTCTGATTGGCTGATTATTAAGCCCCTCCCACATATGGGGGTGTGGCCGATGGGAATGCTGATTTATACATGCGTGCTGTGATCACACAAATGCAAGCACATTCAATATGATTTAATTCACTCGAACAGAAACAAAGGGAACACTTCACACTGTACAAAATGCGTGTAAATAAACAGTTTTCCGTATTGGTGATTCATGTTTATAAAAAGATTAAAAACAGTATAAAAAAGAAAAATATATAATAAAGATTAAAGCTTATTGCAGAGATGATCATAAATTATCTTGTCTATCCAGATATTTCTAGAGATCATAAACTAGGGGCTCTATTTTAACGATCTAGTCGCAAAGTCTAAAGCGCATGGCGCAAAAGCATTAAGGGCGTGTCTGAATCCACTTTTGCTATTTTAAGGATGGATAAATACGCTCTGCGCCGCGGCACATGGTCTAACAGGGCTGTGCTTATTCTCTTAATGAGTTCTGGGTGTGTTTTGAACATAACCTGCATTAAACCAATCAGAGTCTCGTCTCCCATTCCCTTTAAGAGTCAGTTGCGTCGCGTCATAGTGCATTTGCTATGTACATGGTGGACTTTAAGTGTAAAAACTGCATCTGCAGTGCGAGGATAAAGACCCAGCCTCTTTACTTTACTTTTAGTTTACTTCTTTACTTTGGTCAAGTAAGGAAACGGTGGAAACTCACTCCACTGAAGACATCCATTATCCGACATATTTAATTTCCTTTGTTAAGCACAAATATTTGTTTCAAAACTATTTCTAAATTCAGCTCTAATTTCCAGCAAAGGAATAAATGAACAATAATAATGAAGTGTGTTAAAAACACTAAGTTATATCCAAACACACGTCCTGTTCTTATGCCCCATATGGTGATGCAGACGTCTCCAAAACCCCACAGGTGGACAAATCTACACTAGTTTTTATTAAAACAAATATAAATATGCATATAATAAATAATACTGCTAATTATAATAACATTATACTAATGCAAATTGTCATGAATGACCTAAAAAGCCCCCCGAGATGAGGCATGGAGGCAGTGGTTTTCATATTCATGCAGAAAATAATAATGTTTGTAACATTTTAATCCTTTAATTGTTTTCATCTGTAAAGATATGTGTGTATCGCTGTACATCCTGTGTGTATTCAGCAATGTGTAAGCATTTGGACCTGCATAGGCACATAACTAACGCGCTCTGCGCTGGACTTTAGATCAGCTTTTAGTTGGTCAATGGTGTGGTCTATTTCAGTTCCTCAAAATAGCAACACGCCAACAATGTGCCTTAACACACCTCCTTCATAGACCAGAACGCAAAAACACGTCAAACACATCTTGCGCCGGGTGTGTGATAGGGCCCTATGTGGTCTATCTAGATATTTCTAGACATCATAAACCATCTTCTCTATCTAAATATTTAAACTATCTCAAACTACTAAAATACCAATACTTGTTAAACTGCAGTGTTGAATTTTCAACATCAAAATTTGACAGAGCAGAGATAAAACAAGACAAAAAACAGAAAATACTATTTTGTATTTTGTACAGTGTAGTTTAGGTCACAATTCACAATATTAACTACTAGCTTATTACCTGCCTATTGTAATGATATGAACTGTTTATTAGCACTTATAAAGTATGATCTTATTCTGCATCTCTAATCCTACCCAACACCTAAACCCAACTTCCACCTTACTAACTATTAATAAACAGCTGATTAGTAGTTTAGTAAGCTAGTAGTGTTAGTTAATGGTTTGTTAATACCGTGAATTGTGACCTAAACTAAAGTGTCACCGAAACAAATAGGCATCATGCATCAGTGTATCTGATTTAATTACATTTATTTTATTATTTCAAAAAGAAGAGATTCGATGAAGCAAGCATCATCTAAAACAGGAGTTCCCAAACTTTTCAGCCCGTGACCCCCAAAATTACAATGCTAGTGACTTGCGAGCCCCATCCTCCATGTTCAGTTGTGGCCCGTATTTAATTTTAATGTACGTGAGTGCCATAAAGGTGTCAGAAAGTTTAACCTGGTGCCATAAACTCAATGTGCAGCGTCTTTAATATAAAGTAATCACCCCAGGGGTCACAAAAAAAATCGAAAGGCTGTTGGCTTTTTATTTGCATGTTGTTTTTTCTTAATGTAACTATTAACTACTATTTTATTTTATTTCAAATATGGTAATTCTAATAGTTTAATAAAGTAAATTAGATTTTTGGAAATCACCAAGTGACCCCCGCTTTTGGAACCACTGATCTAAAATACTGCAGCAAACAAAACAAAAAAATAATAATAATAAAAAAAAAAAACAGCAAAGAAGAATCTAAATAAAGCTATACTCGTCTATTTCCAACATAATAATAATAATTTTGAGCAGCAAATCAGCATATTAGAATGGTTTCTGAAGGATCATGTGACTGGAGTAATGATGCTCCAAATTCAGCTTTAAAATAACAGGAATAAATTACATTGTAAAATACATTCAAATAAAAAAACAGATATTAAAAATAGTAAACACATTTCAAAATGGTACTGTTGTGTATTTGTGTGATCAAATAAATTCAGGCTTGTTGAGCAGAAGAGACAAAAAAAACTAAAAAACATCAAAAATCTTCCTGTTTTAAAAATATTGACATAATAAATGAAGCATTTAATAGCACTCAATCATTTCTCAGCATTAGTGTTTGTTTAGTGCAGGGGTCTCAAACTCAAATTGGCCGGGGGCCATTTCAGTGACTGACAATTTATAGGAGGGCCGTTTTAACATTCAAGCAAAGTGGAAACCTGATATAATTGATGCATCTTTGGGACAACAGACATGACGTTTATATTTCAAGCATTACCTGCCACCAGTGATAATGCAAATCAGCAGGTTTATCTTGTCACACATCAGCTGCTGAAATATATCTGTGGTTGTTGTGTGTATGGCCCAGCGTTAGACACACACTCAGTCATTCTCCCACAGAATATATGCAGTCAAAACTCCAGCTTTTTGTTTCTTGTTGTACATACTGAAGGGGGAGTTTAAATTGCTATGAAAATACTACAAATAATAGGCATAATAATTATTATTCTGTCCCAACCAATTGTATTGTCCCAGTAGCGTACGACCAGCAGAAAGCAGTGTGGGTAACTTGAGTGACTTTACTGGCGATTGTTCTCCTCAATATCTTTCTTTTTTTGTAAAACTGCAACAAAGAGGGAAAAAAGTATGTACATATTCACATTTACTTTAACAAGTTCAATTCAACTTGCAGTACAATCTTACTAATGTACATAGTTTTTATGCAAATCTTAATAAGCATATGAGGAAAATCTATTAAATGAGACCATCTGAATCGAATATTAGCAAAATGATCATATTTGTTACACCACCAGCATAACTTGAAAGCCATGAAGAAGTGTTTGTACAACCAAATACAAGTGGAATAAAACTGATTACAATCAAACGACCCTTGAATATTTACAAAAATAGAGCTCTAGTAAAAATAGAGCACTTATGGACATATATTCCAACGTTTAAATCAGCCACAAAATTAAAACGCATGTGTGTTACTCTCGACCATACACTGAGAGAAAATGAAAGTAAAACTAATCTGAATGCAGTACTTTAAATGTCGACTAGGTGGCGGGTCAAAATCACAAGTGGCTAGACGCGACTGCACAACAATGATAGTGGTTCAAAAATATATGTTTTGGCGGCCGAATCTCGTTATATTTTTGACATCAGTTGCGGGCCGGAGGGAGGAGGAGGGCGGGCCGGCAGTTTGAGACCCCTGGTTTAGTGTGTTAAAACACAGCAGGTTTCTATGGCTCATTTCTTTCCTTGATGCAAATTGAATTTTCTAAAAGTTTATTATTACAGTGTAGAAATAAAACTACACTGTGAAGCTGAAACTTCAGTCGGCTGCACTGAATGGGTCAACTTGTGGCCATTATGGAGAAAACCGAACACGCACTTCAGATTCACAGACTGAGAGTTTGATGAATGCAGACGAACAGTGAACTCACACAGCATTTGGACACTTTTCTGTTTTAATTGGCTGGGACTGTCAGTCTGAAGGGCTTTCCCACCATTGTTTACAGCACAGTTTGCCACTTACTGGACGTCTGTGCGTGCGATTTATTCATTTTACATGACGGAGACCCAGAGATGATGCCGGACCATTACAAATCACGCAAATCAACACGCTCATTTTTTCTTCTGCATTTTACATTGCAATGTTGCTGTCAAGTGTTTAAGGAGACTAGTCTGCAGTAGTGATGAAATGTTGAGATTATTTGTTCATAACTGGAGGATTAAATAAGTATACTGCAAGTTCTCTTCTAATATAAGTTCCAGTGTTAGTATAGTATAGAAAAATATAGGTCAAAGACAAAATGTTTTTTTTTATGTAAAAAAAAAAAATGTAATACAGCTTTTCTTCCCTGAACATTTGAATGCGTTTTGTTTAATTTGACTTCTTTGCCAGCAATAAATAAATACATCATATTTATCATATACATAATCATATACATCATATTTTTCATATTTATTTTAGTCAGCCTCTAAAATGTAATTGAGCGTGACAATAGTTTCAAAGTCAAATTATTTACTGACATACCATTTAAAAGAACAAATAAAAATGGTAAACTATTTTAATTTGAGTGATTTCAAAGCTGATTTTTAGCATCATTACCAGTGATGGGAATAACAGCGCTATTCACCTTATTCTTTGCGTACGAGCGGGCGCAGCCATTTGAATTTCATTTTTGGCTTGAGACCTCCGCTCTCATTCACTTCCATTCATTTTTTGATATTAAAAACAGCTTGTTATGCTGCAAACTGATATTTTCTTACTATCTTATTCTGCTTATAATCATGCAAACACTTGCTTGTAGAGCGAGTAGTTTAACTGTTTTCTGCCGTTTATTATTCCTAGTCATTTCTCCCGCATAGGCAACTGAATCGGAAGTACTAAACCAATCACAAAAACAAGCACACTTTCGCATTTAAGAACAAGGTCAATAAATAAACAGCATTACTTTTTTCAGTAACGAGTAATCAATTGAATCACTGTTACCCCCATTACAACGCCGATACCGTTACTGACAATAAAATGCACATTACTATAATTGAGAACACTGAAGCAATTTTCATGCGAGCAGCGTCTCTCTCAGCCATAGGATCTCTCCTTCTCTGGGGTGTGTGTGTGTGTTCAGGGCTGGGGTGGGACACATAACCAACCAGTGATGATGATTGGTGTGTCTGTGAACGTGATGTAACTGAGAACGTGATGATTGGCTTAGATAGAGCACATTTCCATGGTTTGCCAATCAGAGGTGTTCACACACAAGCACACACACAGCACAGTCTCACACACCAACGGCCAGGCAAATCCAGCAAGTTCAAAGGCAGCGTCTGCAAACTGGAAATATAAGCACTACTTTTCCCTCGCTGAGATGAAAGGCAAGAATGTTTCTGTATCGTGCAACTTATGCCCAGGAAAAGAGTCTCTCTGTGTCTGTGACGAGTAATTCTAATCTAATGAAGTGCCTCACGTCATCACATGCCGCCACAAAATTAGTGGCTACGCAGGTGATAACGTGAGCTCTGCTACCAAAGGAGGAGACGAAGCCACGACATCAAAACAAATAAAAATCGATTTTTCTTCAGCGCAAACACTTCTTACTCAGACAAAATTAAACACAGTAATATCTAGATATATAGTTGAGGACATGCTGCCGTCGTCTCTCACATTGTCCCACAACAATATTACAATAGTGTAGATTAGTGGACAATGTTTTACATTTACTTTATAGTCATTTGACCAATTAGATTTTTTTAAAGTAATGCAATAGTTCCCTGGTAATTAGTTACTTTTATAATTATGTAACTCAGTTATTATTTGTGAGAACTAGTAACTATAACTAATTACTCTTTTAAAGTAACATGCCCAACACTGATCATTACTCCAGTCACATGATCTTTCAGAAAGCATTTTAATATGCTGATTTGTTGTTCAATAAATGTTTAATATCATTCATTCATTCATTTTCTTTTCGGCTTAGTCCCTTTATTAATCAGGGGTCGCCACAGCGGAATGAACCGCCCACTTATCCAGCATATGTTTTACGCAGCGGATGCCCTTCCAGCTGCAACCCATCACTGGGAAACACCCATACACTCCCATTCACACACATACACACTACGGCCAATTTAGCTTACCCAATTCCCCTATAGCGCATGTGTTTGGACTGTGGGGGAAACCAGAGTACCCGGAGGAAACCCACGCCAACACGGGGAGAACATGCAAACTCCAAAACCCAGCCGAGGCTCGAACCAGTGACCTTCTTGCCGTGAGGCAACAGCGCTAAGCACTGCGCCACCCGTTTATTATTATTGTTACTGTTTATTTGTAGTGCTTCTTTTATCCTCACTTGTAAGTTGTTTTGGGGGAAAAAACATTTGCTAAATGAATAAATGTATTATTATTATTATTATCATTATTTATTAACAGTTTTTATATTCAGGAATTTTTTTTGATGAATATAAAGATCCAAAGATCAGCATTAGATTTAAAAAAAACAACTACACTATTCAAAAGCTTGGAGTTGTTATCATTTTTTTTAGCATTACAAATCAACACGCTCATTTTTCTTACGTTTTAATGTTGCTGTCAAGTGTTTAAGGAGACTAGTCTGCAGTAGTGATGAAATATTGAGATTATTTGTTCATAACTGCATGCTTGGAGGATTAAATAAGTATACTGAGAGTTCTCTTCTAATATAAGCTTCAGTGTTACTATAATATAGAAAAAATATAGGTCAAAATGGGAGCTCCAAGCAAAATATTGTAATACAGCTTTTTTCTGCACATATGAATATGAAGATTTCAAGAAGACAGCCTCTAAAATGTAATTTATAACAATAGTTTCTATGTCAAATATTTTCTCAGGCATATTTAGTCTTCCTATTTATGACATCTGTTTTTTTTTTTTAGATTTTATTTTTATGATTTGAAGTTTTATTGATTTTCTTATTTGCAAATAATACAGATAATACAGAATTGCACAGAATAATACAGACAATAAAGATAAATATATTAACAGATTGTTAAAAGGAAAATAAAAACAAAGGTATGCATTTTAAGTGTAACTAAATATATTTGAATATATTTTAAAATGTAATTAATTGATTGAATTTACAGCTATGGTATTATATCTTGATATGTATCGCTATCAGGATATCAAATGGCTTGTATATATCGTGATATAAGATTTGTCATATTGCCCGATGTCGATGCTGAAATGATATATTGTGCAGCCCGACCAGAATGAGAGTATAGTTCTAGCTTTATCAGTCTAGAAAATAACAACTTTTCATTTTCCGTCGGTATAAGTACACGATGTAACAACAGAAGAGTCAAGCTTTAAATAGAAAAATTAATAAAACTCTTTAGCAATTTTTGAGCAAGATGCTAACGGTCTAATCCGATTCAATGATCTATGCTAAGCTAAGCTAAAAGTGCTAGACCAAGATCTGCTAAATTGGTTAAAAAATGGTAAAACTCAACTATTTGACTGTAGGGAAGTGTAAAATGGGCCTATTTCCAAAAATAAAAAGTGTAGTGTTCCTTTAATACAAGAGAGAAGAAGCATTAGTCCAGACGTGTGTGTGTGTGTGTGTGTGTGTGTGTGTGTGTGGAGCTCACAGATGCGCATGCACAAATCACTGAGTTTTAGATGAGTTACTGTGTGTTAAAGGGGAATCAGAAACTCTTACCAGCTCCTTGGGTCCCCAAAGACAGTTAGAGCAAAAGAGAAAGAGAAAAACAGAAGAGAGTGAGGAGGAGGAGAAGACAGGCAGACAGAGGGATATTAATGTAGTTATTATTATCATATGACATGCACAACAAGAGCTGGAGGGAGAGCAGAACACAGCGCAGCGTTGTGTGTATCACTGCTTTTATTGTTTATTTCATCAAAGGCTGTTAATTAGAGCCACAGGTTTTTTTTTATACTGATCCTGAACACACCCACAGGCCTGGATTTACTACATCTGATCATCTTATGAACACAAAAATACTTATAGGGGACTATTGTGATTAGTGGAGGTTTTGCACAACAGCAATCGAACATACGTGAGATCTGGAGCCTGTACAATCAAGCAGGATTGGATGGATATTTAGTTAATATTAGTGTTTGAGTTACTTTCTTCTATTGAACACAAAAGAAGATATTTTGAAGAATGCTGAAAACCGGTAACCATTGACTTCAATAGTAGGAAAAACAAATACTATTGAGGTCAATGGTTAATGGTAACATTTACAGCATGTCTCTTTCTGTTCAACAGAATAAAGAAATTCAAACAGGTTAGGAACAAGTGAAGGGATAGTAAAATAGTGAGTACATTTTCATTTTGTGTGAACTATACCTCTAAGTTTCAATTTATTTTGCTGGGTTTTTCCTACTATGAAGAGAGCTTGGCATTAATCGCTCTTTGTCGCCATGGTAACTTTCAATGCTAACCTGCTCCTGGTTTACAAATCACAAACCGAGATTCAACCAATCAGCTGCGAGCAAAATGACAATAAAGCCATATTTTAGCAAATATTAGTTATTATAATTATTTGAAATTATTTCTATATTTACAAAATCCGTAATGCAATAGACAATTTTACTTTTATAACACTGTTTGTTTAATTAAATATAAATATACGCTGAATTTTTTTAATCAATAGATACATCTATAAAAACTTAAAGATCACTATTCATTCATTCATTTTCTTTTCGGCTTAGTCCCTTTATTCATCAGGGGTCGCCACAACGAAATGGACCGCCAAAAGGTCACTATATTTAACAATATTTTGTTGTTGTTGTTGTTTAATTAAGTATAAATATACAGACAGCTTCAATATAAATAAGCATTATATGTATGTTTATTTCTATATTATTTTAGATAGGTTATATAATTATCATATCCATAATACATTACATATAAGCAATTTTTATTTAATAATGAACTGTTAAGCTAAATTAAATATAAATATATATATATATAAATAACTATAAATATATACATAATCAAGAGATAACGCTTTAAAAAAATGAAGTCACCATAAGGTAAAACCCTTTTAAACATAAAATCGTCTGATTTCAGCTAATATTATGTATAATAGTTATTTTAGATTTTTATAATGTATATATCCGAGGCACAAACAAAACCTGGCTGCACTGTTTTGTCTATATCCAGAGTTTGTTATTCCTCCATCAGGCTCTGGGTTTATGAGTGTGTGTCACTCATGTGAAACAAACATTAGTGGTGTTTTTCTGAGAAGAATCTACAGCTCGAGACAGACTCCATCACTTCAGGAGGAAGAAGAAAAAGGAGGATGAGAGAATTGATGAACAGCTAGAGTTACATATTCAGCAGAAGAGGAGAGAGGAAGGGCTGCACCATTCATCAAACTAAACAACAGAATCATCATGCTCTTTAGTGCCATTATAATAATGCAAAAGCTGCAATTTAACTGTAGTTTCAGAGTAAGTACTGCTCTTAAATTGTGCATTTTGGAACAAACACATTTAACTTTTCAATATATTCCCAATGAAGTAAAACAAATTAGATTCATAACATTAAATAATACCATTAAATATTAGTACTTTAATATTACAGTTGTGGAGTAAAATGCAATTATTATATTTTCCTAAATATCGTATATTTGTATAACACTAAATATATTTAGATTTAATATTTTATTTTAATATAATAATAGTTTAATATTATTTAAATACATTTAATTCAATTTTTTTAAATAAATTATATTAAAAAATAAAATAATATAACACAATATTTTTACATTTAATTTAATACTTATTTTATTTTACTCAAGTAATATTTTACATTAATAACTGGTTAAAATTTTGTAGAAAATCACAAATAAACAACTATATAAATTATTTATTCATATTTATGTTTTATTTTCATACCGAAAGATATACTCACAATAACTTTGGTCTTGTATCTTTACAAACAAGCACTTAATGCTTCTTAAATATTACATTTTAACTTGATAAAATATTGTCTGATTTGTTTTCTCACAATTTGTGCAGCCCTAAAGGGGAATTAGGAAAGCACACACTTCTGTACATCTATTTACATTAAAATAATGGGGGAAAAGTCAAATCATCACCATTTCTTTCCTCAAAAATACATTTAAACAGCTAAACATCCCTCCAAATGCTTAATATTTAAACTTACAAACAGCATCATGTTTACAATTTAGAAATCCTGAATCAATTCTCTTCATGTTTAGACTTAATAAGGGACTGTAAATAAGTAAACCAGTCACTGATTCACTAAGATTACTCATCATAATTAAGTCTAGCAGGATTCAACCTGTTTATACCTTTATATAAATATACTCAAACTACACACACAGACAGGCAAAACTAGCAATATAACAACCTGTTTCTAGCTCAAATAAATCAAACAACACCCCGAAGCTAATTAAATGACCGCCCTGATTAGAAAACAGGGTGACAGGCAGGAAGATTTCAACCCATGCAGTTACTGCGTTAGAAAACATGGATGTCTTACTTGCACAAACTAGCATCCGGAACAGTAATGGTGGGTTAGTGAATGAGGAGGGAGAGTATAATTAGCTCAAATGTGAACCACACACACACAGAGACGCGCACACACAGATACTCACAGACTCAAACTGCGCCTGATCATCCTCCGGCAGGTCACTCGTCTCATAGACATCAGGCTCGTTGGAGGCCTGGAAGGAGGAAATGATGTCACTATATTAATATGATGTCGTGTCAATAATGTGCATGTATCTCTTAGATGACTGTGGTGTCCCTTTCTCATATGAAGAATTTATGCATCAGTTTTCTTTTCCAGTTCCCCCCAAAGAATATGCCATTGTTTTTGGTGGAATCCCTGATTGTGTTATACCTTTAGTCAAATCTGGCCCTAAAAGTGCTTTAGATTCTTTTATTTTTGACAACACAAACCTTTTTGTTGACCAAACTATTCTCAGTTCTATGTCAAACAAAGATATTCGCTTAGTTAATAATAGTTTGCGGATCTCTTTACCTGCTCGCATAGGTTTTTGGAATAATATATTTGGTGACAGATTGGGAACGGTTTTGGCTTCTTCTGAAAAAAATATTTTTATCTAATAAAGCTGTCGAAGTCTCAATCAAAATCATTCATAATTGCTACCCAATAAATACCAAACTAGCTAAATTTAATAACAATATTTCCCCAAAATGCTCATTTTGTAATCAATATGACGAAACACTAAATCATTTATTTGACACAATCTATATTGTGAAAAGCGCTATATAAATAAACATGAATTGAATTGAATTTATTTTGGGAGTGTAGTTACTGTAAAGTGTTTTGGGTTGACTTTTCCAATTTCATAAAAACATTCTTATTTCCAAACGTTTGTATATCGCCTAAAATTGTAATCTTTGGTTACTCTCTGAACTTAGATCCTTCTCATTGTAAAATGATTATTAATGTATTGCTTTCTCTGGCTAAATTTTACATCCATAAATGTACATTTTCAAAGAAACACCCTTACTTTTTTATTTTCAGAAAGGCCTTTGATTTATATGTGACTCTAATAATTATATTGCATGTAAAACTTTCTTCTTTCTTGGTGTAAATCATTTAAACTTGTTTAATTTGCTGGAATTTTATTTATGTAACCCTTTTTGTCTCTTTGTTTATATTGTATCTTTGTAAATGTTCTTTCTTGCATAACAATAATAATAATAATGTGCATGTATGCATATTTAAATACAGCTATGCAAAAAAAAATAAGAAACCACTTGAAAATCCTCAGTTTCTCTAGATTTATAATTTATAGTTCAATTCAATTCAATTCAATAATTGCTTTATTGGCATGACAAATGTTACAAATGTATTGCCAAAGCATTTATAAAGTTTACATTAAAAAATAAAAGAACATACATATATATAAAAAAACAAACAAACAGTAAACACAGTAAATAGTAGTAGTAATAGTAGTAGTAGTTAAACTGTACAAAATGCTGGGTTCCACACAATGGATTTGTGTTGAGACAACATGAAGGAATTGAGTTAACTTATTAGTTTTTACAAATGTAAGTGGATTGAACATAAGACAATTAAGTTGTCACCCCAAAAAATACCTCAAGAATTGTGTAGTTTCAGCTAATTTAAAATAAGTAGTTTGAACAAACAGCAAATGCTATTTTTTGAGTGTATAAATTTGAGCAAAACTTACTTTAGTTTTATTGAGCAAAATGCTGATGACATGTCTTCCAAAGTTAAAATAAAACGTTGTCCATTAGAGGTTTTTATTTTATTTTTATAAAACAAAAATATGCCATGTTGGCAGACATTTATATTAACTTTTTAGACACAATAACAACTTTTTTTTAAGTTCAGAAGAGTTTTAATAAATCAATACTTGCTGGAATAACTCTTGATTTTTACTCACAACAAATGAAAACTTTTATTATCCTCAACAATTGTCATTTAGTGAAAAGAAATGCTCAAAATTACAATAGTTTTATTAGAAATTTGAAATTAATGTTCTCATATTTTTAACTAATAAAACAAATCGTCACCTTAGAATTATAAGGATCTATCTCACATTTTTGTCAAAATTGAGTTATTCACATATTCTTATTAAATGACAACTTACTTACATTATATGCTTTTTTTTATAAGTTGTTTACATTTTAATACTTTTTATTTAAAAAACAAAAAAGGTTTTATCTACAAAGTCGAACTCGAACATTTTGAATGCACGCACAAGGACCAATCATGATCAGCTTTCTTTGTCATTCCGCCGGATTGCTCCATTGACAGCGGGAAAGACCAGAAAGAAACACAAAATCAGAGTCGACTAAATAATGCCGCACCACACAAAATTGAGAAGAAACCTGAAACTGAAAAGATGTGTGTAAATGTGATGATTTAAAAGCATGTTTTGACATTGAGATGAAATGTTAAATTTTACATTGTTGAAAAAGAAACGGTAAAAAAAAAAAGGTAATATATTAAATGCGAAATATTTTTATTTGTGTATATATAGTCAGTGAAGCATTTTTCAGTGTTTATTAAACTCATGTGCTCATCGTCTGTTTTCTTTTAAAGTCTTTAAATTTGATATTAAACCTTGTAGGGCAAATACTTCATATAATTGAATAAATATAATTAAATAATTCATCTAAAGCATATCATTCAATAAATATTACCATATTAATTACATAAAATGAACATCTGCACTGGACAAAATATTTAGCACAGCCTTGTATGCTTAATTTGAACTTAATTTTAGTATTCATCCTAAAACATTAAATAAATGTTATAGAAGGAAAAAGGGTTTTACTTTCTCAAACATCAACATATTGTTACGAAACCACCTTTTATTTATTTTATTAAATTAATAAGCAGACTGATTGTATTTGTTGAAAAGTAATGCTTCAATGAATGATCTGCCAGACAGAACCTTATAATTCAAAGCAGAAAATGACTATTTAAAATTAGAAGCTTCTATCCGCATTTGCCCTGTTTGTTTTTACCCCAATTTGCAAGAGAATTTTGATAATTTACATTTAGAGAACATTTAGGGACTGAAGAGACATAAAGGGACATAAAGAGAACTGTTACACACATTTTGTTTGCTATGTGGAACGCAAAAACTTTGAAGCTTAATATCTCGAAATCACTTAGAACGCAGATAGAACCTTATAATTCAGCGGATTCAAGTGTTGTCAGTCGATTGAATGGACGTTATCAGTGGTTTATCAGCTGATAGATATGGGCCAGTAGGGGTCTACTGCGCCTACTGTTCCTACATGCACATGGTTAATCTGCTGTTCTCGCGTAAATCCAGCAGAGGCCGCTCCGATTGACCTGCCCTCCTCCTTCCCTAAACCCAACGGTCATTATTTTTTTCAAAAGCAGCGATTAACCTGCCCTCCTCCTTCCCTAAACCCAACCATCTGTTTTTAAAAAAGCAATAAAAACAAATAATTAACCTTTGTCTTAGCTGCTTTCTGTACAGTTTTTCGGCGGATTCGAACCCAGTCATCGCTGTCAACTCCGCTCCACGTCTTAAGTCTGCTGACGTACACGGTGAGCCACTTGAGAAACTGATAACAGCGGAAAATCCATTCATATGGAGGTAAGCGTGTATACCGCCACGCGTGATTATTTATTAATCATAAACCCAACCGTCACAGTAATGTAAAATTTCCCGTTAATTGTATTTTATTAACGCCTACCCCAACCCCAACCCTAAACCCA
>CAIGQV010000906.1:812598-824486 GCA_903798115.1 Danio jaintianensis
GTGTGTGTGTGTGTGTGTGTGTGTGTGTGTGTGTGTGTGTGTGTTCACCTGCGTGTGTTTTTGTGTTTACCTGTGTGTGTGTGTGAGTTTAGCTAGCGACGGGCTGCTCCTTGTGGTGTTTCTGCTGTGGTTCATCAGTCCTGGTCGAGGAGCGACACTCACTGCAGCACAAACACACACACACACACACACACACACACACACACACACACACACACACACACCTGGCAGACCAACTTCAAAATGCAAATAAATGCACAGGAATGGAGAATATTCATTCATTCATTCATTCATTTTCTTTTCGGCTTAGTCCCTTTATTAATCTGGGGTCGCCACAGTGGAATGAACCGCCAACTATTTCAGCATATGTTTTACACAGCGGCTGCCCTTCCAGCTGCAACCCATCACTGGGAAACACCCACACACACTCATACACTAGAGCCAATTTAGTTGATCAATTCCCCTATAGCGCATGTGTTTGGACTGTGGAGGAAACCGGAGCATCCGGAGGAAACCCACGCCAACCGTGGGAGAACATGCAAACTCCACACAGAAACGCCAACTGACCCAGCCGGGACTCGAACCAGCGACCTTCTTGCTGTGAGGCCACAGTGCTAACCACTGAGCCACTGCCCCACCCGTTCTATAGTTAATATAAGTATATTATGTGATTGTGTTTATAATGAATATATTAAGCATAAGTCATATTTACCCTGAGAATGCTGAGCCTGTTGTTTTGTCTTGTGTTTTCTTGTGTTTCAGCGATCTGTGCTGCTGAATCCTCCTCTGTATATTCGCATGTTGCCTGCAGTTCCAGTGATGAACCATCAGATCTATAAAAAAACAAAACAGAAATCAGACGGACGCGGCTGGAGAACAGGATTGACTGCAGAGAGACAGAAGAAGTCCTTCTCAGAAAACACATTATTGATCAACTTCTTAGTTTAAAGGACACCTATTATGCCATATAAATCACTTTTATAAGGGGTTTAAACACAGATAACGTGTGAATATATCCAGCCTCTAATGGTCAAAATTAATTAACTCATTAAAAGAATAAGCACAGCCCTGTTAGACCATGTGCAAACCGTATTCTTCCATCCTTAAAATAGCCAAAGTGGATTCAGACACGGCCTTAATGCTTTTACGCCATGAGCTTTAGACTTTGCGCCTAGATCGTTAAAATAGAGCCCAATATCTTTATCACACACTTTTTTTTTTAATTACAACTTTACAAACGGGCGTCACAGTAGCGCAGTGGGTAGCACAATCGCCTCACAGCAAGAAGGCTGCTGGTTCGAGCCTCGGCTGGGTCAGTTGGCATTTCTGTGTGGAGTTTGCATGTTCTCCCACGGTTGGCGTGGGTTTCCTCCGGGTGCTCCGGTTTCCCCCACAGTCCAAACACATGCGCTATAGGGGAGTTGATGAACTAAATTGGCCGTAGTGTATGAGTGTGAATGGATGTTTCCCAGTGATGGGTTGCAGCTGGAAGGGCAGCCGCTGTGTAAAACATATGCTGGATAAGTTGGCGGTTCATTCCGCTGTGGCGACCCCAGATTTATAAAGGGACTAAGCCGAAAAAAAAAAGAATGAATGAATGAATTTTACAAACAGTTTACAGCTACTTTATAAATAAGATATTTTTCCAAACCCCATATGAGCTGCTCTCTAAATCAAATATGTGTGTTTTCTGAGAAGGACCCAGAATCAGAGCCGTGTGACGTTAGGAGGAAATAATCTGTAGCTACTGTATTTTGATGTAGCGGTAACTATTTTTATACGTATATATTTCAATGAGTAGCGTTTGTTGGCCGGTGTGTGTTTGCTATGTGCAGATTTGTATGCATTAGTTATGTTGTTATTATTAGTATCATTCTATAAAGAAAACAACTTGATTATTTTACCTGTTAAATACTAGAGAGATTATTCAAATGACAGGTTTGTGATATTTAATATTTTATGTGGAAGTCCGATGATAAAAGATGAACAATATCAGCAGATTTACGAAGATTGGATTGCTCCTAATATCAGGATTTCATACATTCATCTTGTTGACTGGAGAAATATACATAAAACACACGCACAGACACACACACACACACACACAAGGTCGGTCAGATCATGTCACATCAGTCAGTGTGACACCCTGATCACATGACCTGCCCAGAGAATGACTATTACAGATTCTGTAAGTGATTTCTGCCATTCTGCACCTTTAATTGAAGCTTGTATAATATAATTAGTGTAATATAATCAATATATTGTAACGAGTAAAATTAATAGCACACTTGAGAATGCTACGTTTCTCTTGATTTACTGGATTGGAGCAAACTGTTTAACTATTTGTTTTAATCTAGAAACGTCTGATAGAAAATTACAAGTGACGTATGCAAAAACCTCACAAAGAATGCAAAATATATATATTTAATATATCAAAATTTTACATTAAATTAAATACTTTATATATTAATAAACACACATATGTAAAGTTAATATACATATAGACAAAATACAGTAAATAGTGAAAAAGATGTCATATGTACATATATATATATACACATATATAAAACATTTAACATCTATTTCACTATTAACTGTATTTTGTCTATGTATGTGAGTGTATATATACAATATATAAGCTTCAATTAAGGAGCCACATGCTTTGCTTTTTACATCCTATAATACAGACACACTACAGAGCTTTAAAGGATTCTCATGTGCTGTTTTCTGCTGCAGGGAAAATCTGATCTCCTGCTGTTTCTAACCTGTTTTACAGTGATGCTGCTCATCCAGAGAGTGTGTGTAGACTTGATGATGTGTGTTATCATGTAACGTCCCACTTTATATTAGGTGGCCTTAACTAATGTGTACTAAAAATAATCATTTGTACACTTATTGTGTAAATACAGTATATGTTTTTACATTGTACTTATGATTGATTAAATACCTGCATGTAATTACATCTGTATTTAATTTCTGTAAATTAGACTGTTGACCATCCCTTACACCTTAACCCACCATTACACACAAAAACGTTCATTGTATGTATTTTTGATGCAAGTTCACAGTAGTTAGGGCCACTTAATATAAAGTGGGACCTGTAACGTAACGTGTGTCTGCTTCTGCAGTGCATGATGGACAAACAGGCCTGTAGAAGAAACATGCCATTAAAAACATTCAATAAAGAGAATCCAGTCCACAAACACCAGCGTTCTCTCACTTTATCAAAGCCCAAGTCTGATTATAAAGCACATCATATGTAGGGAATAATTGATGACAGGCCATTTAATTTTGTTAGAAAATAATGCACAACTAAGCATTAGTTGTTTGTTGACTGTTGTAGCTGTGAAACATCTCAAATCATTCAGCGGAGTGATATGGAGCTGTAATGCACTCAAAACCTGCCGGAACTACTTTAGCTGTGCCTTTATCACTTTAGAATGCTCATCATCAGCCAATCAGAATCAAGCATTCAGCAGAACTGATTCACCAGCAAAATTGGACATTATATACTGTATATTTCCTAATGGTCAAGATGATTCGTAATAACAACTTATTATTGGACAAATACACACCTTGGAATGTTGCAACTAACCAATCAGAATCAAGTATTTCAGAGAGCCACTTAATAAAAGGATATGAAGGGCCCTATCATACACCCGGCGCAATAAGGCGCAAGACGTGTATGGCCCGATTTGTTGCTATTTTCAGACCAGCGCAACAGTAATTTTCAGGTTTTGCGCCACATTGTTTAAATAGTAAATCCATTTGTGCCACTCTGTAGACTCATGGGTGTGCTGGTCTATGAAGGAGGTATGTTAAGGCACATTGTTGGTGCGTTGCTATTTTGAGGAACTGAAATAGACCCCATCATTGACCAACTGAAAGCTGCTCTAAAGTCCAGCGCAGAGTGCATTAGTTATGTGCCTATGCAAGTCCAAACGCTTACACATTGCTGAATACACACAGGATGTACAGCGATACACAAATATCTTTACAGATGAAAACAATTAAAGGATTAAAATGTTACAAACATTATTATTTTCTGCATGAATATGAAAACCACTGCCTCCATGCCTCATCTCGGGGGGCTTTTCAGGTCATTCATGACAATTTGCATTAGTATAATGTTATTATTATTAGCAGTATTATTTATTATATGCATATTTATATTTGTTTTAATAAAAACTAGTGTAGATTTGTCCACCTGTGGGGTTTTGGAGACGTCTGCATCACCATATGGGGCATAAGAACAGGACGTGTGTTTGGATATAACTTAGTGTTTTTAACACACTTCATTATTATTGTTTATTTATTCCTTTGCTGGAAATTAGAGCTGAATTTAGAAATAGTTTTGAAACAAATATTTGTGCTTAACAAAGGAAATTAAATATGTCGGATAATGGATGTCTTCAGTGGAGTGAGTTTCCACTGTTTCCTTACTCCACCAAAGTAAAGGAGTAAAGTAAAAGTAAAGTAAAGAGGCTGAATGGAGGAGGCTGGTTCTTTATCCAGCCATGGCGCGACGCAACTGACCCTTAAAGGGAATGAGAGACGAGACTCTCATTGGTTTAATGCTCGTTATGCTTAAAACACACCCAGAACTCATTAAGAGAATAAGCACAGCCCTGTTAGACCATCCATCGCGGCGCAGAGCGTATTTATCCATCCTTAAAATAGCAAAAGTGGATTCAGTCTCGCCCTTAATGCTTTTGCGCCATGCGCTTTAGACTTTGCGCTTACATTGCTAAAATAGAGCTCATAAGGTCTAAAACTAAAGCAATAATGATATTTATAATAATAACAATTTAATAATAATAATTATTATTATTCGCGTGGGTTTCCTCTGGGTGCGCCGGTTTCCCCCACAAGTCCAAACACATGCGCTATAGGTGAATTGGGTAGGCTAAATTGTCTGTAGTTTATGTGTGTGAATGAGTGTGTATGGGTGTTTCCCAGTGATGGGTTGCAGCTGGAAGGCCATCCGCTGTGTAAAACATATGCTGGATAAGTTGGCGGTTCATTGCGCTGTGGCGACCCCAGATTAATAAAGGTACTAACCAGAAAAGAAAATGAATGAATGAATGAATAATAGTAATAAATACAAATATTTATAGTAATAATAACATTGTTATTAGTATTAGTATTATTAAAACTGCAGCGTGTGCATGTGCAGGTCAGCAGGACAGTGTGAGTGTCTAAACAGATCAATAACAGTGTGTGGAGGAACACCGATGACTTCAGGGATCAAAGCTCAGGTATAAACACACGTACAGTCAGAGAAAACACACTGAGGAGACTGAACACTGCGCAGGTGAGCATATCCACACACACACACACACACTCATAAACACACTCACATACACACACACACACCTACTGTAGACACTTCACACTTTCTTAGATGCATCATAAAAATATAAGGATAAACATGTAGGAGTTCTCTTTCTCTTCAGAACAAAAAAATTATTAGTTCAATAATTATTAATATAATCATTTTCAGGGCGATCATATTTACTTTTTGTGACCCTGAAAGGACAAAACGTATTATCTTATTATGCTGCACGGGTATATTTATGGCAATAGTCAACAATATACTGTATGGGTCAAAATGATTGATTTTTCTTTTATGGCAGAAATCATCATAGAATCAGTATTAATACACTGTAAATATACACATTTTATTCTTGAGTAGTAATATGCATTGCTAAGAACTTCACTTGTTTAACTTTAAAGATGAGTTCCTCAATATTTCGATTTGTTTTAAACCTCACCGGTGAGAATAATAAAATAATAATAATAATAATAATAATAATAAAAAACTTAAATAATCTAAGCAAAGCCATGTATTTACATTATACAAAATGCAGAAATCAACAATGTCTGGACATTTAAGAAACTATTTATTTATTTATTTATTTCTGAGTGAAATGAGCTCTACATGTTTTTATAAGATTGTTTATTAAAAGAATTCCTATTTAACAAATATTGCATACGGTAATGAGGGTCTACAAGTTTTAACAATTGAAAATAATACTATAAATAATAATCAAATATATATATATATACACACAGTTGAAGTCAGAATTATTAAATCCCCTGAATTATTCACCCCCCTTTTTATTTTTCCCCCCAATTTCTGTTTAACGGAGAGCAGATTTTGTTCAACACATTTTTAAACATAATAGTGTTAATATCCTATCTCTAATAACTGATGTCTTTTCTCTTTGCCATGATGACAGCACATAATATTTGACTAGATATTCTTCAAGACACTAGTATTCAGCTTAAAGTGACATTTAAAGGCTTAACTAGGTTAATTAGGGTAAAGTTAGGGGGATAATAATATTGACCTTAAAATGGGTTAAAAAAATTAAGAACTGCTTTTATTCTAGTCGAAATAAAACAAATAAGACTTTCTCCAGAAGAAAAAATATTATAGGAAATACTGTGAAAAATTCCTGAATCTGTTCAACATCATTTGGGAAATATTTGAAAAAGAAAAAGAATTCAAAGGGGGTTAAAAGTACTTGTAATAATTTATTTTATCTACTATTTAACAGTTATGTAACATTTAACATTTATCTTCATGACTTCCAGCTTCTAGAAAAATCCTAAAACTAAATCAATGCTGTAAAAGTAATTTACATTTACACTGTAAAAAATACTGGTTGCCTTAAATTTTTAAGCTGAATCAAATTAACGTTATGAGTCATTTGAACTTAAATTATATTAATCTGACTTAAAACAGCTTGCGTAACTCATAAAATTAAGTTAGAACATGATTAACTCAGTTTAAATGAGTTAAAATGAACTAAAATCATATGTTGTCATGATTTATTGATCATATAAATTTTTTAAAGTGTATAAGATTCACCACTAAATCTAAAAAAATAAAAGAAAAATTAAATAATCTAAGCATAGTTATGTATTTATCTTAAATACAAAAATCTACCATGTCTGGACATTTAATATTTTATTTTAATTTTTAAATAAAATGAGCTCTACATGTCTTCATGAGATAATTTCTTTTTATTAAAATATTAAATACAATACTGAGGATGTACAAGATTTCACAATTGAGAATAATGCAATAAATAATAATCACAATAATAACTATATTCCTTAATACATTGCAATAATTTCTAATTTTGTGCAACATTTATCTTTATGCAGACCTATTTTATTATCAAATATATAAAATACAGGCACAGTATATATTTGATGAGATCCATTCATAAATGTCTTCTTAAGACTTATTGATTTCTTAATGGACTGATTATGATAATTACGTGACTTATCATTCTCCACTGAATTCATAAATCGGGAACGCTTTAAAATGATGCTCCATTAGTTAATGTATTTTTTATTAGTAATATATTTATTATGGTATGTATTCATCGTTGTTGACATTAATTAATGTTATTTAATTTAAATAGCGTTAGTTCATGTTAACTCACAGTGCATTAGCTAATGTTCACAAGCACAACTTGGATTTTAATAATGCATAAGTAAAGGATGAACTATGATTAATAAATGCTTTACAAGATTATTCATACTTAATGTTAGTAAATACATGAACTAATGGACCATTATTCTAAAGTGTTACCCATAAATCTATTCAGACACTTATTTCCAGCCATTAAATCTGAACTCTGCATGATCTAAAGCATAATTTATCAGCTAATATCACCAATTTGAGTATCAATGTTTATCATTTGTGTATTAATATAGAGGATATGTCAGTATGAGCAGCAGAAATGATCCGAAAAGCTTCTGTTAGATGTACGGTTGATACAGTAGAGCTGTGAGGTTACTGCGGGTCACTCATAATCAGAAACAAGACCCTCGTCAGTCAGAAATTATCAGTGTTTACCTTCAGTTGAGTAACCCAGATCTACAACACAGGTTACTCTGGATCATCTCACTCCAGCAGATCAGCAGAACATACTTGATGCCTGTGCAAAACACATGTTTACATGTAAATATAGCATATATATATATATAATCTATGAAAATATTAAGAGTAAACAAGTCGGTTTTACGTACACAATATATTTGTGTGTGTATTGTGTATTTATTATGCATATATACATGCACACACAAATAAAAAACACTTACATATACACAGACACACACATATACATATACATACATACATACATGCATAGACATCCATCCATCCATCCATCCATCCATATTAATTTCTCTTCAAATGGAATGATGTACAACAAATAATTTACAGACTGAATCCATTGTTAATGTATAAATGCAAAATGCTTAAATGCTACACTGTAAAAAAATGCTGAGTTCCACACAAGTTCTTCATGTTGTCCCAACACAAATTGTTTAAGGTAAATCAATCATTTTGAGAAATTTAAGTGCACCTTACTACAACCTGGAGGCTGCCCAAAGCGCTTTACAGCATTAAAACAAAATGACACATTAAAACACATAAGATGGTAAGAACACAATCTAAACAAGCGTGTCAATAAAACAGCATTTTGCACTACTGAATATCAAAAGCAAGTCTAAATAAATAGGTTTTAAGTTTTGCTTTAAACAGTGCCACATTCGTGATGATACAAGTTCTAAAGGGAGGGTATTACATACTTTTGGACCTGCCACTGCAAAAGAACAATCACCCCATTGTTTATACCTGGAACTGGGGACCTTCAACAACAACTGACCAGCCGATCATAGGGCCCTGTTAAAATCTCACATATATATAAAGGTGCAAGACCATTAAAAATAATAATAATAATAATAATATTACTTACATTTATATAGCGCTTTTATGGACACTCAAATCGATTTACACATTTTTGGGGGGGAATCTCCTCATCCACCACCAGTGTGCAGCATCCACCTGGATGACGCGACGGCAGCAATATTGCGCCAGACCGCACACCACACACCAGCTGATTGGTGGAGAGGAGACAGTGATGAAGCCAGTTATGATATGGGGATGGTTAGGAGGCCATGATGGACAGAGGCCAGTGGGCAAATTTGGCCAGGATGCCGGGGTTAAACCCCTACTCTTTTACGAAGGACATCCTGGGATTTTAAGGACCACAGAGAGTCAGGACCTCGGTTTAACGTCTCATCAGAAAGACGGCGCTCACTGACAGTATATAGTCCCCATCAATATACTGGGGCATTAGGATCCACACAGACCGCAGGTTGAGCGCCCCCTGCTGGTGTCACTAACACCACTGCCAACAGTAACCTAGCTTTCCCATGTGGTCTCCCATCCAGGTACTGCAAAATCTGTTGCAGAGAGCTAACTGCTGGCAATATTAACTGCAATACAAACAAACAACAGTAGTTTAAAATCAATTCTGAATTTAACAGGAAGCCAGTGAAGAGAGTAAAGGACAGGAGTAATGTGCTCACGTTTGCGACTATTCGTCAGCAAAGTAAGGTTTGTTTTATTCCAACAGAGTGCATTGCAATAGACCAGACGAGAGCTGATAAAGGCATGAATGGCTTTCTCTAAATCACGTTGGCTCAGAAATGGCTTGACTTTAGCAAGAAGGCGAAGCCAGAAAAAGCCTGCCTTGATCACTGAATGAATCGGTTTATCAAACTTTAAACTACCATTCAAATTCACTCCCAAATTTTTAACTACACGGCTAAAATGTGTGGAACAAATGAGATGATTTGGAGGTAACTCATTAGGCAGGTTTGATTTGCCAAACACAGAAATGACAGGCAACGTTTTCCAGTCACCAAACATCTTTAGAAGTAGAAAGGCAATACATTTAAATTCAAATGGGTTATTGAGAAAAAAAATGAAAACAAATATATTTTTTTTCATGTTTCTCTCGATTTTTCCTGTTTCCTAAAATTTTATTTGATATTTTTCAGTAACATATTAATTTGTGTGTAGTAATTTTTGTTCTGTGATCTTCAGTTTTGTTGTTAGATGAGTTGATCAGTTTTGTCTTTGGTACTGACTAATCTAATGTATCTGCACAGATATATTACTGTAAAGCATCCTGAAGAAAATATTAATATAAAAGAGAGATCTGTGAGGGGTCAACTCATTTATGGGCACTGCATTTATGTAATAAAAGGTCATATTTCCACAGGACGGTGATCAGGAAATCATGTCTACAGTCCAGACGGCAGTGCGTCGATTTGCTGCACAGACGATCGGTGAAAATCAGTGGCGCTCAGAGAACGGATCCGTCATACAGAGTCAGTCTGAAAACACTTCAGTTCTCACTGCATTATTACACCTTATAACATTGTGACTAGTGCTGGGCAAAGATTAATCGCATCCAAAAAAAAAAGTGTGTTTTGACATAATATACAGATGAACACAACATTATTCGCCTCCTGTGCATATTTCTTTTCTTTCTCAAATATTTCCCAAATTATGTTGAACAGATTCAGGAATTTTTCACAGTATTTCCTATAATATTTTTTCTTCTGGGGAAAGTCTTATTTGTTTTATTTTGGCTAGAATAAAAGTATTTAAATATAAAAAAATTTTTAAAGCCATTTTAAGGTCAATATTATTCGCCCCCTTAAGCAATATTAGTGTTGGATTGTCTCCAGAACAAACCACTGTTATACAATGACTTGCCTAATTACCCTAACTTTACCCTAATTAACCTAGTTAAGCCTTTAAATGTCACTTTAAGCTGAATACTAGTGTCTTGAACAATATCTAGTCAAATATTATGTGCTGTCATCATGGCAAAGATAAGAGAAATCAGTTATTAGTAATGAGTTATAAAAACTATTATGTTTAGAAATGTGTTGGAAAAAATCGTCTTTCCGTTAAACAGAAATTGGGGATTAATTTTTGCCCAGCACTAATTATTACAATTTATTATTACACTATTACCAATGTAAACAGATGAGGCATTCATATCTCTGTCTGTCTGCAGATGAGAATCACAGGAATATTACAGAGACGGCACAGAGGAAGGATGACATGGAGGTTAAACGCTTCAAAACTCAATCAATAAGTTATTTATTTCGAACAGTATAATCCACTCTTAAAGAGGACCTATTATGCAAAAATCACTTTTATAAGGGGTTTAAGCACAGTTGTGTGTCAGAAAGTGTGAATATCTCCAGCCTCTAAGGGTAAACATGGATTAATTGTATTTGTTATAATCAGACTTGATGAATGAAACACTTTGATTGACATTCTCCCTTTGTACGTGTCTTCAGAAGGGGAAAGCCCCGCCCACTAGTAGCATCTCTCCCTCATTAGCATAAACAGCAGCCCTGAGTGAGAAGCAGCCGTCTGTCCATTAGCCACTAGAGTGTTTGAGCTGCTGAATAGACTAAGAGGATTATAGATGTGGAGTTTTAGATGAAGCACAGATGAACAGCGACAGGAGTCTCCATAGACGCATGAAGCACACGCTGACCAACGACAACATGCAGACCTGACCAGCACTGACAACACAGCTAGTCCTGTTTTACATCTGTCGCTACGCTGACACACAGGCGACTGTAGCTCCGCCCTCTTCTGAAAAGAGCACAATCTCATTTGAATTTAAAGCGACAGTCACCAAAACGCCACAATTAGGATCAAAGACTAAAAGGGTCAGTTTCAGAGAGGTAGAAAACATTATCTGTGTGCTATTTTCAGCTCAAACTTCACTACACACACACACTAGGAATCATCTTTAACAGATGATATATTTTCACACAAACATTTTCTAATGTTAATCTGGCCTACTATATTGAAGATGTCTGTCATAAGCCTATTTTGTTGAACAAATTGATGAATGTTTGTTCTCAGAGGCTGAAAGCGGAGCTGATCAGACGAGTTCAGACTCAGCTGAATGATGCGGTGGAGCGAGCAGTTTCAGACTCCATCACATCTCTAAGCACACACACACACACACTCACACACACTG
>CAIGQV010000906.1:835942-848470 GCA_903798115.1 Danio jaintianensis
ACACACACACACACACACACACACACACACACACACACACACAAATAAAGACAAAGACACAAAAACAAACAGAAATGTAAACACACACAAACTCCACTTCTATACACTCATCATTCTACATCAACATCCATCAGTGAGTTTCTGAACTGACTGTCAACGCTCAATCAATTCAGAAACTGACTTTTCATTTCAGCACATGATTAGTTCAGAGGAGTTCATGCAGATGATTAGTGCTGATGTTCTCATGTGGTGTGTAAGATGTGAGACTTGTCAATTTGCAGGAATGCTGATATTAATGCTGGGCTTTTACGCATTTCTGCACTGTTGGCTCAATGCTTTCGCGGAGATGCTGCGCTTTGCTGACCGCATGTTTTATAAAGTGAGTATGAACATATTCAGGATTATTAATGTTGAGTAAATTCAAAACTAGAACTATCTTTGGTACTTGAAATTAAAGTCACTAACAAAATAAAAGAAAAAGGAAATTGCCATGAATATGAATCAAATATAAATTAAAGTTAACATTTTAGCTACTTAAGATTAAATAATACATATTAATATTATTATGTATTGCATAATACATACGATTTTCACTGTATTATTCGCACGCCTGGAGACAGATAAATATTAAACATGTTTTCACCCATTCAACTAAAATAACTAAAACTGAATTAAGGACTAAATTAAAAAGTCATTAAAACTTTTTAGAATAAAACGAGAAACACGATGAGCCTTGAAAATAAATGACAATGCAAAAGGTAAATATAAAAACAAAACAATTAAATTCTGCTATTGGTGTAGTAACTATAGTGCTCTGTGCAACTACATACATTTACAATAAAGTTCTATAAGCTAATACATCACAATTTTACACAACACAAAATTATTGTTATTATTAAAGAGCCCCTATTATGCATTTACAAAGGTCATATTTTGGTTTTGGGGGTCTCCAACAACAGGCTGATATGCATGCAAGGTCAAAAAACACTTTCATTGGTTTATAATATGCATTTATTTTTACCTAATTATCCCAACGACTCCCTTATGATTCGTTCAGCGATTCATTTGTTCCCAAACCCCTCCTTAGCGCGATGCTAATCTGCGCTGATTGGTCCGATGACTCAGTCTGTTGTGATTGGTTGATTGCGTTCATCGCGAGACAGAATCGCCCACCATGCCTTATCAAAAATATTAAAGTAGTCAGAGTGCAGAGTGTATGTGTTAGCCCAATGCAGGAGTGCATTAAAGCAATGCAGTTAAACACTAGCATATACTCTATTCTTAACCATAAGTAAAAACAGTGACACGCATTCAGTATTACTCCACACAGCTATTTGAAACTTGACCGTCGCACGCGTGTAGGCACAGCTGATGGCGGCCATAGCAATGACAAACGGCAGTGGATCGCGAGCTCACAAACGCATTTAAATCCGTAAACAAAGCGGCACACGTCGCATTTTCAACGTGGTTTTAGACGCGATATGAGAATATAAAGAGTTAACCAGATACATTACAAGCAGTTACAAGTAACAAAACACAATTAAATACATATATTGCAAGCTAGAGAAAACAAGGAGGCAACCATTTTAATTGCACTTACTTACACTGCGACGATTCATTTGAAGCACTGAGTCGACTCTTTTATAGATGAATCAATAGTTTTAAACACGGTGCACTTTCAGATTTAGGCCTTAGCTGGATATTTCACTTCACTTAGAGCTGTGTTACACACTGCATGAAAGCTCATTTTCAAAAACCCATAGTAGGGGCTCTTTACGTTGTTTCTGTAAAATGTTTAATGTAAACGTCTAATTAACAAAGATTAATACCTGACTTATTGTCATTTAATGTTAGCTAACTAATTGAACTCACTATATAGTGAATTGACTACACATCTGAGGCATGCTTATATGATTTTTGAAATATTGTATGGAAAGCTTTCTGTTTAAATGAAAGATGAAGGTTGTTTTATATCACTTAAGCACTAATTGCTTATAATAAAACAAGAATGTGTGTGCATTTGCGTGTGTTTACGATCTGGTGTTTGTGTTTTATCAGGACTGGTGGAACTCCACTTCATTTGCTAATTATTACCGCACCTGGAACATTGTGGTGCACGACTGGCTTTACTATTACGGCTACAGAGATTTCCTCTGGGTGAGTGTGTGAATGGTTCTTCAACTGCAGCTCATGTTTGGATGATTGTGAGTGTGTGTTTTCTGCTCTGTCCATCAGCTGTCGGGGTATAAGCTGCGCTCGGTGGCCACGCTCTCTGTGTTCGCCGTTTCTGCATTAGTTCATGAGTACGCCTTCACCATGGGCTTCGGCTTCTTCTACCCGGTGATGTTCTGCACGTTTGCAGGCATTGGTGGTAAGAAAACAGGAAAACAAACAAAAATGCATTATAAAAATCCTCCAATATCAGCCATGCACAGTGTGATTGATAGAGCACATTCTGTTCCTACAATGAAATGGTTTTTTCCACAGTTGTGAGACAGCTTTAATGCTTTAATGCAACAATATATATGTATGCACGTAGGAATAAATATACTTGAATAAATGCATGCAAGCCGGAATAAATATATGCATACAGTTGCAATCAGAATTATTAAACCCCCTGAATTATTCGCCCACGTTTATTTTTTCCCCAATTTCTGTTTAACGGAGAGAAGATTTTTCCAACACATTTCTAAACATAATAGCTTTAATAACTCATTTCTAATAACTGATTTCTTTTCTCTTTGCCATGATGACAGTAAATAATATTTTACTAGATATTTTTCAAGACACTTCTATACAGCTTAAAGTGACATTTTAAAGGCTTAACTAGGTTAATTAGGTTAACTAGCAGGATAGGGTAATTAGGAAAGTCATTGTATAACGATGGTTTGTTCTGTAGACTATCGAAAAAAATATATATAGCTTAAGGGGGCTAATAATATTGACCTTAAAATGGGTTTAAAACAATTAAGAACTGCTTTTATTCTAGCTGAAATAAAACAAATAAGACTTTCTCCAGAAGAAAAAATATTATCAGACATACTGTGAAAATTTCCTTGCTCTGTTAAACATCATTTAGGAAATATTTAAAAAAGGAAAAAAATTCAAAGGGGGTTTAATAATTCTGATTGCAACTGTAAATGCATGAATTATTGCATGCACAAATTATACACAAGAAAAAATGCATGCATGCATAAATTAATAAATAAACTTAAATAAATGCATGCAATGTGTAAATAAATATAAATCTATGCATGAATGATTGCATGCACAAATTAAATATGTACATGAGAAAATGCATGCATGCAATAATAAAAATATGCATGAAATATATAAATGAATGTATGCATGAACTAGTAAATAAATGCATGCAGGAATAATGGCAAGCACAAATTAATAATTCCCGCGGATGCATTAAATTATTCATTTGTGCCTACAGTCTTTTATTCATTTACACATGCATTTATGCACATATTTATTAGTTTATTTTATATATTTTATTAACATGCATATGATTATATTATAATGTATTAATTAACGCATAATTTGAAGAGTAAATGCATGAATATTTTGTCAAACATGATAAAAGTACACAGAGCATTTTGTTACCTAAATGGTCCAACTAGGATGACATAAAAGGCTCACCGGGCTCTTAGTTAATGAACAGGCAGAAATGCAGTGATTTTCTTTCTTACCTTTCCAGTGGTGTTCAACTTCGCCATGAATGACAAACGCAAGAGTCCGGTGTGGAACATCATCATGTGGACGTGTCTGTTCATCGGTCAGGGTGTCCACGTGTGTCTGTACTGTCTGGAGTGGTACGCACAGATTCACTGCCCGCGCACCGGGGTAAGAACTGACCACTGCAAAATCACACTAATCTCATACTCTCATCTAAACTCACAATTCTTTCTGACTTTTTTATTTTTTAAGAAGAATCATGATAATTCACAATTATCTTCCTTCATTTTCAGTCAGAATTGTGACTTTTTAAAACATTTATAATCTCAAAGTTTTTTCTTAAAGAGACAGTGCACTCCAAACTGAAAATATCCTTATTTCCTCACATTAAAGTGGTTGAATTTCTTTCTTTCTTCTGTTGAACACAAAGCTGAAAAATGTTGGAAAAAAACAGCTATTGACATCCATAGTAGGAACAAAATCTATTTTTTTCCCAGCATTCTTCAATAAATCTTCATTTGTGTTCAACAGAAGAAAGAAACTCAAACAGGTTTGAAACTAATGGAGAATGAGGAAATGGCAGAATTTTCATTTTTGGGTGAACTGTCCCTTTAAGAGAAACCTCACAATTAATCTTTCCTTCATTTATTCTTCGAACTCTACATTTGCTTCTCATTTTGTTTTTCGTATTTTTGTTTTTGAAAAAAAGGAAAAAGTCAAAATTTGTGATATAAAAAGTTTAGTTTCTGTGTCTTGTGTTTCTTCATTGTGTAGTGGAATCCCCTGTATATGTGAACCTACAGGATTCTCTTTCAGCAGTGCTCATGGTCAAACATCTCACACACACACACAATGAAACCACTCACACTTTCTCTTTGCGATTAACGGATCAGTGTTTGGTCACGAAGGCTCACAGTGCAGATGTGGCTCAAAGACTGTGACGATTAAGTTCTGTCCAGGATTAGGTTACAAAACCAGCAGAAGGAGACGCTGCCAGATGGTGTGGTGACAGCTCACACACAGCGGAAATAAATATGAGAAACCGAGGGACACAACATTATGAAATAACATCAATAACAGATTACAACAAATACTGCACAACTAAAAATTGCAATGCAAAAATGTCATCATCATTCACTAGGAGGCACTGCAGGGTCACTTTGATTACAGCAACATTTTAAAGCAGGAGATAATTATGAGGAATCATCTTCTTTGGCTGAACAAATGTGATTTATGTAAGAAGAGCAATTGACTCCGCTCTATTGAATTATTAGAGAATAATGCACACCCAAAATGAAACTGCAACATCACCACCTCGGGTGTGCATTATTTTCTAATGATTCAATGGACTTGTTTTAAAAATGCATTCATGTTATGTGTAATACAACATGGAATTAATTGCACCAGAAAATTATATACAAAGTCTCTGCAAATACAAGAATAGAGGCGAATTATAGGTGCAGCCGGCACAAATAGCACATAATGTGCAAGACATTTGGCATGCAATTTGGCTTAAATCGCATCTATCATGCAAGTTCAAATATTTCAACTCTATCAAAATAAATCAAATAATTTAATGTGCACCCGGAGTGCATTATTGTGCTTCTCTTCAGCTAAATCCACTGTTCAGATGTTATATTTGATGTGATTTTCGTCTGTTGTATGCTTTAAAATAACTGAAATCATTCAGTGTACTGATATGGAGCTGTAATGCACTCAAAACCTGACGGAACTACTTTAGCTGTGCGTTTATCTGACACCTTAAAATGCTCATCAGCCAATCAGAATCAAGGATTCAGCAAGCCCATAGTACAAATGAGGAATAATTGATGGCAGGCTGTTTTATTATTAGAAAATAATTCAGCCACAACGTAAAGCGGAGTAGCTGCGTTCACACCAAATGTGGAATTAAGTATTTGCATGAGTAAATTACATACAAAGTCAATGGAAATACACAAACAGAGGTGAAATATTGGCGCCGCTGACATGAATAGCACGTAAATGTACAACAAATTTTCCACAAAAGCACAGAATTTGTCTCAATTGCATCTACCATGCAAGTTCAAATAATTGAACTCTAGCAAAAAAATCTAATAATTCAATGTCCCTGAGTGCATTATTGTGCTTATACTCCAGATCCCACAGCTAAATCCACTGTTTGAGAGTTTAATTGTCTGGTTTTTGTGCTCCTCAAACGTCTCCTGTGTGTAGCACTAGTTTCTGTTGCCTTCTGTTGTGTTCTGATGTGATTTTTGACTGTTGTAGCTGTGAAATAACTCAAATCATTCAGCATAGTGATATGGAGCTGTAATGTGCTCAAAACTTGCCGGAACTACTTTATCTGTGTGTTTATCTGAACATGCAGGCAAACCTTAGAATGCTCATCAGCCAATCAGAATCAAGCATGCCTTGTAGTATAAACTGAACTAATGAAACCGTTCATTTTCGCTGTAAACCATATTTAATAGTTTTATGTGTGTGTTTTGTGCACTCAGGCGGGATTCTGGGATTTGGTGACGCCGCGCTCCTGGACGTGCAGTTATCAGTGACACTGAACACAAACACACAGTGACCCATATATTATGATCACTAACCCACTGTGTGCTTCAGGACGGATCAGGCTTTGCATACTACTGGTGACACATTGCTAAATATATTACATAACGTACTCACAACAACTTACTCACACTTTATGCTTAATGAAGCACAGCAGCCTCTCTGTAAATGTAGCCTATTTGTAGATTTTACCTTGACTACTGTATATATTTTGGATTATTAGGTGTTATGAATTCTCTGGAAATGTTTTTAAGCTAACAGAACATGGTAAAATGTAATTTATTATAATGTAAAAATGCATAATCTCTAACATATATGAAATGTTCCTGCTGTACTATTTAGTTTAACAAACAACTATTGTATTCAGCAGATTTATTCAATGCATATAGAACTAACACCAAAATTTAAGGCAATGTTTTAATTTTATTTGCATGTTGTGGATTTAAATAAACCGTTTGAAATAAATACAAGCTACACATTTTAATCTTTATGACAATGTTGTCAATGATTGATTACTGTACCTGAGCTGTGTTTGTTTAACTGAAGGTCACTAATGATACTTTGCACAAAAGACAAATAAAATGGGCAATATTGATGCCAGAACAGCTTATTCATAATTTTGTTTGACTAAAAATACATATCACACAAACAAACAAACACACACGCACGCACGCACAAACACACACTACCTGACAAAAGTGTTGTGGCCTATCCAAGTTTTAAAAACAACAAATAATAACTGGACTTCTAGTTGATCATTTGGTATCAGAAGAGGCTTATATGAAAGGCAAAGGCCCCTAGATTACGCTTATTTGACCAAAATAAAATCATGCCTTGATTTTGAATGATTTAATTAGGACAGTAAGGTCTGACTTTGCTTAGACAAAAGTCTCATCACTGAACAGAAATAATGTCCAGTATAGAATATAAAGTCATGCTGCAGTGGAAGAAGAATGAATATTGTGTCTGACTCCCATGAGCTTGGAGGACTGCATCCATACATCTCTGCAATGACTCAAATCACTGATTAATAAAGTCATCTGGAATGGCAAAGAAAGCGTTCTTGCAGGACTCCCAGAGTTCATCAAGATTCTTTGCATTCATCTTCAACGCCTCCTCCTTCATCTTACCCCAGACATGCTCAATAATGTTCATGTCTGGTGACTGGGCTGGCCAATCCTGGAGCACCTTGACCTTCTTTGCTTTCAGGAACTTTGATGTGGAGGCTGAAGTATGAGAAGGAGCGCTATCCTGCTGAAGAATTTGCCCTCTCCTGTGGTTTGTAATGTAATGGGCAGCACAAATGTCTTGATACCTCAGGCTGTTGATGTTGCCATCCACTCTGCAGATCTCTTGCACGCCCCCATACTGAATGTAACCCCAAACCATGAATTTCCTTCACCAAACTTGACTGATTTCTCTGAGAATCTTGGCTCCATTCAGGTTCCAGTAGGTCTTCTGCAGTATTTGTGATGATTGGGATGCAGTTCAACAGATGATTCATCAGAAAAATCTGCCACTTTTTCAAATGATCCACTAGAAGTCAAGTTATTATTTGTTGCAACTGGGATCGACGACAAGACTTTTCTCAGGAAGTGTATATAGATAAATATATATGCACTAGCCCTGTCTCTGAAGAAAAGTTTAAAATGCTGTATTTTATTTAAAATGGAAGCTCAAATGTGTTACCTTTTTACCATTTTTGATACAAAGCTAAAACTGTACTTTATACAATACATTTTTCTTCTGGAGAAAGTATTACTTGTAAAAATATTTATAAAAAGTTTCCCTCACTATTCAATGATGCACAGTTTCATAGTTTAAGTAAAGTTATAAAACAAATATACTGTAACACCTCCAACATGAAGCTATTTAGAGGAAGCTTTTACACAAAGCAACATTCAAATGAGGAACTCTGCCTGCATTTTATCACAGAAGAACAATACAAGTTGCTCAAATTTTTTAAATAAAGCAGAAAAAGCACAGAAACAGAAGCAAAATGCAGAAAAAGACGAAGGAGGAGGAGGAACAGAAGAAGCTCATTTCTGAAAAAAATTTAAATAGAGGAAGTTTTTCCACAATGCGCTAATTCCTCAGCGCTGTTCATTTTTCGGATCGATGAATAAAGCATACATAAAATGGACAAATAATTTTTTTTATAAAAAAACAAGGAAAACTGCTAATTTACGCATATTTTTAAACTATTTTTTAATACAGCGGGGGAAATAAGTATTACACACGTCACCATTTTTCTCCGAAAGCATATTTCTAAAGGTGTCGTTGGCTTGAAATTTTCCCCGGATGTTGGTAACAACCAAAGAAATCCATATATGCGAAGAAAACAAATCTAATTAGTTTACAAATTAAGTTATGCGTAATAAAATGACACGACACAGGGAAAAAGTATTGAACACATGAAGAAAGGGAGGTGTAGTTGGGCAGTGAAAGCCCAGACAGCAGCTGAAATCTCTCAGTAGTTCTTCAGCAACCCTCTGCCCTTCCTCAGTGTAAATGAATATCAGCTGCTTCAGTCCAACATCTACATTAGCAGGAGGATGAAGATGAAACCCTTTCAGCAAGACAATGATCCAAAACACAGCCAAGGAGACTCTCAGATGCTTTCAGAGAAAGAAAATCACCTGATCAGCCAATCACCTGACTTGAATTGTTATTACACATTTGTAATTGTCATCACAGAACTCATTTTTCAGATTTTTTCGTTGGTTTTATTTTTTTGTTTGTATTGTTTGGGTTTTTACCAAAATCTGCTTCAATTCCATGTCAGCAGCTCCTTTATAAATATTACTCCCAGGAAAAAGCATGACAATGTGTTCAATACTTATTTTCCCCGCTGTACATACAACGCAGTGCTGCAACACACGATAAAAGCTATCTTTCCATGTTCCATGTTTTTGTAATAACCATCTGTGACAGCGACACAGAATGAATATTTTAGAAACAGTTTATATTGTTGCGACGTCACAGTAAAACAACACATAAACTACTATGACAATGATCGGCTCAGGTACTGATTATGTGCTTTAGGGTGTACTCACACTACAGTTGCCTTGAACTGTGCCGAAGCGCGCTTGTCCCCCCTCCTCTCTCCCCCGACGGCCTGCACTCACATTGCATTACCTTCCGAGCCGGGGCACGCTTACGTCATCGATGATGCGACTGTTCAGTTTACCACAAGAGAAGCGCTCTTATATTTATTTGTTTTATTTCGGCTAGAATAACAGCAGATTTTATTTTTTTTAAAAGCCATTTTAAGGTCAATATTATTCGCCCCCTTAAGCAATACTACTTTTGGATTGTCTCCAGAACAAACCACTGTTATACAATGACTTGCCTAATTACACTAACTTTACCCTAATTAACCTAGTTCAGCCTTTAAATGTCACTTTAAGCTGAATACTAGTGTCTTGAAGAATATCTAGTCAAATATTATGTGCTGTCATCATGGCAAAGAGAAAAGAAATCAGTCATTAGAAATGAGTTATTAAAACTATTATGTTTAGAAATGCATTGAAAACAATCTTCTTTCCTTTATAAACAGAAATTAGGGGAAAAAATATACAGGGGGCTAATAAATCTGACTTCAACTGTAAGTAGGTGAATTGAGACGCAGCAACAGACTTTAAAACAGCAAATCCCACAGCACTAGAGCTGATGTTTATATTCGACCGTGGCTTTAAAGCATCACTCCAATAAAACTGGGATGTTGTCTGGGATCACGGCATAATTTATTTAGGATCTTCAAGCACCATCAACACAAAAACTGAAGCGGACAATGAAACCACTGACCAAAACAAAACCACAGCGCAAGAGAAACTGCAGAACGCACATAGAAAGAGCATGTGTCCGATTAAAAACAAACCACAGTTAGTCCTGAATGCATTAACAAATAACATGCACAACTGATGGACATGTGAGAAAGTGAAGAGCTAGCATCTGAAAGTCAAGTCAATAAGCAAAAACAAGAGGATTATTAATAATAATAATAATAATAATAATATCCACAGAATATTCTCTCACTGACCGTCATTCTGCAGTCAGTCACGTGGCTTAAGAGGATAAATCAGATTTCAGCATCTGAACACTGTAAATAAGCACAGAATCCTCCTTTTCATGACATTAATGTGGCTTTCATAAGAGTTCAATCCCAGAGGAAATGCAGGAATCTCCATAAAACACAGAATTGAGCTCAATGATGCTGAAAAACACACAAATCCTCGGCTTTACACAATGAAGACTGCGGTAAAAACTGTGCAAACGAAAATAAAACACACAGGGGTCATTCTGTCAAACGAGTGAATTCTGCACACTTTAAATGAGGTGGATTTAAAATAAACTATAGGAGACAATGGCAGAATGCATCATCCATTCATTCATTCATTTTCTTTTCGGCTTAGTCCCTTTATTAATCTGGGGTCGCCACAGCGGGATGAACCGCCAACTTATCCAGCATATGTTTTACGCAGCGGATGCCCTTCCAGCCGCAACCCATCTCTGGGAAACATCCATACACACTCATTCACACACATACACTACGGACAATTTTTAGCTTACCCAATTCACCTATACCGCATGTCTTTGGACTTGTGGGGGAAACCGGAGCACCCGGAGGAAACCCATGCGAACACGGGGAGAACATGCAAACTCCACACAGAAATGCCAACTGACCCAGCCGAGGCTCGAACCAGCGACCTTCTTGCTGTGAGGCGAACGTGCTACCCACTGCGCCACCGCGTCGCCATGCATCATCCAAAGCTAAATTATTATTTATTTTAAAAACATTATGGGTTATATAACCAGGGTTTTTTTGGTCTCGACTGTACTTTTTATCAATATTTATTGCCATTTCAGTTGAGACTTTATTTCCCTAATTTTATTACTTTTTAAATGCCCAAATCCTTTACATTTTCTTTTTTTATTTTACTTTTCATCACATTATTTACTTATTTGCTGTTATTATTCAGTTATTTAAAACTGGCAGAAAATACAAATGTTAATTTGGCAATTAGGTCAATTAAATTAATGTTTATCTTGTATTTCTTTTTAAATATGTCCACATCCTTTGGTCTCATTGGGAAACGACTCTACTTTTTGTTAAGATCTTGAATTCGTTTTTATCATTTATTTATATAAATTTAATATTGTTTTAGTCAACGATGAAATATTTTTTGTTGTGTTTTTCCTCATTTTATTATTATAAAAAAAAGAAGAATAAATGACTAAAATGTTATTACCTATTTTAGTTGTTTCGCAGTTAAACTAAATGAAAATTAAAAACATTTCCTTGGCAACTAGCTGAACTAATTAACATTTTATGTAAAACAATAAAAGTTTGTCTACTAGGTTTATACTATAATGTATAATAACCCTGGATTAAATATGCAAGTGAGCGACATTTCTAAAATAATTTCCTATACAAAAAGTTCACATGAGAAACCTCACATCAGACTATAAAATATTAATTTAAAGTGGAGACGTTTGTTGATCCTTAGCAGGGAATAGCAGAGTATTTTATTTTCAACACAATTTACATTTATTAATTAATTGCTGAAGTCATTATGCAAATATTAATGAGGGACACAAAAGGCACCGGTTTTCTAGAATGACCCCGACACACACAACACTGAGATTACAGTAAAACATTCAAATAATACACAGATTTGGTCCCGTGAGTGAAGTGAAATCAGCATTGGATTGCTGTTTGTGTGATCCAGCAGATTTATATTTATATGTGAAGAGACTCTTCTGTGTCTTCATATGGTAAAGCGGTTTTGTTTGAATGAATTCAATAATAAGTGTAATAAAGTGGTTGTTTGATTTTCTAGAGTGTGTAGGTAAGATGATGAAATGCAGGCTCCTCATAGCTTATTTATACGTGTATGAACACGCCATTTTGCTCATATATTTATTGTGTTTAGATGAATTTCACACACACAAAAAAGGCAAAAAATAAAACAGTCTGGGGCCTATTTCACTCTAAAATAATATTACAAAATATTCTAAAATGACTAATTACTCTAATGCAAAAAAACTAGACTTGTTTTTAACTGTTGCACTTTTTAATTACAAAAATGATGTAGGAGTTTTAGTACTACATTTTCTATAAACGTAGCATCTGCTGCACTGAATTTATGACATAAATCTAAATGTGTCATAAAGTATAAAAATTCAGAAATGTCCAGACTGGACGAACTTCACACATGAAAAATAGAAAATTGGCATCTGGGTTGTAGATTTGCTTCATCTGAGTGAAAATATTATGCAAACATACAA
>CAIGQV010000906.1:853470-870599 GCA_903798115.1 Danio jaintianensis
CACAAGCACGGAGTATTGGTGTCCATGTAAAAGTACTCTTTGATGATGTAATCGGTCTATTCGAGAATGTTTATCTTTTAAATCATTTAAGTACAATTTTAAGAAATGGCTTTTTAATAATCAACATTGTGAACACTAGTTTTTTTGCAATTGCTGTTATTGTGGTTGTTCATTTAAGTATTGTTTATAGTTTGAATCTGTATTTTATTGGTATAGGCCTATAGGTTAACATCTGGCGAAGGGACCATCAATGAAAACTAGTCTTTGGGTTAATTTGGGTACATTTAAGCCTGGTTTATACTTCTGCATTGAGTGATCGTCGTGACCCACGGCGTATGCCTTGTGCGTAGTCGTGCATTTATACTTCTGCGCACTGTTTGTGTTGCTCTGCAATAACACTTCAGAAACACTAGCTGGCAGTAGGTGTTTTTGTTACTCTGTATCGAGTTTCTTCGTTGGTGTTTTGTTTTTTCTGAATGCTACCTTAATGTACAAGTGGCTCAAACTCGCTCAATTTGAGGCGGGAATCGGGGGACGTGCAACAACTTTAATCATAAGGTAAACACAAAACAACAGTTTCCATCTAGAGCTCCTTCACAGGACTCCACACTTGTAAACACTCACTGCATCGGGCTCGCACGGCTCTCAACTCCGCCCACACTCGTCAGCGCTACCAAGTCGACCAATCACAGAGCTTGCGCTACGTGTCGTTGCGACGTGTAGTTAAATTTTTTGAGAGGTGCGCGTCAGCGTCGCCGACGGCCTCAGCAAGGGCTATGCGACCACGCGCAGGCTGCACGGGAGCTTACGCGTGCGCTTGACGCAGAAGTATAAATCAGCCTTTACACTGTCCCATATACTTTCATAAACAGCAGATTCAAGGACTTTCAAGGACTTTTTAAAGCGCTATTAATTTTAAAACAAGCACCAAAAAGTTTGACCGTTTTAAAAAGTCATGTTCAAAGAACTTTAATAAACTTTGTTGAATTCAATACTGGTGATATTCAAATGCGCTTTCTGAAATATTGATAAAATGAGGATCATTTGTCAGTGTTATTGTACAAGATTTAAATTTAAGACAATTGACAATTGAGTACAATTGCTGAGATAAAACCATAAACTAATTTTAATTTCAATTTTAATTCAAGCACTTTCAAGGACCTGTGTTTGTTTTTAAAGTCCCCATGAAATCAAAACTAATCGTATTGATTTTGTTAGCTCACATTGCTAGTTTTGTGGTGAACAATTCATCTGTGCATGTCATTAAGAACAAAACATTTGCTTGTCCTTGTAATCTTTAATTGAAATCTGAAAATGCAGTTCCTGTTTGTTTTTAGTTAAATTCTCAGATTAGGTGAGGTATTGGGCGGGGCTAACATACTTAACCACGCCCCTCCAGCCGTCAGTTTTGACAACAAACAGAAATGGTGAGGAGGAGGAGTGCTAGGTTGTAATAACTCTCCCCAAACCCCTTTCCCCATCTTTCTGAATGAAATACTACATCCAATCAGCTTACAGTAGAAAAAAACAAGCCTTGCCCACGGTTTTCTCATTTAATATTCAATGAGAACAATACAGAAAAATAAAAATGGTAGCAGCTTCTGGTTCATGTGCCCTTTGAGTACTTTCCAGGCCTTGAATCTATATGTGTGAAATTCAAGCACTTTCAAGAAGTGTAGGAACCCTGGAAAAATAAATAAATAAAAATAATAAAAATAATAATGATAATTAGCAGTATCTGACCTCGTGCGTACAGGTACAGGCGTGCAGTGGCCGACTCCGCTCGCGCTCCAGTGTCGTACCATCCGCCGCGGGGATCCTGAGCCCAAACCCGCGCCTCACACTGATAGAGTCCCTGATCCGGCTGATTGGCGGAGAAAACCCGCAGCCGGTAGCAGATCTCAGACACTCGCTCCACGCTCAGATCGCTGCCGTTGCTGTAGATGCGCGTCAGACCGTCATGGGTCAGCGCCGCCAGAACTCGACCTTTACTGTCCGCAGAAACTGATCTGTCTTTCTGGAGCGGATCCTCAGGCGTGTGATGCCACTGCAGCTCCACCTCTGCGGGAGCGCGGGACCAGACAGAGACGTTGCAGAGGATGGAGACGGTGCTGCCGCGCTTCAGGAGTGGCCGGCGCGGGAGATCAATAACAGCAGACACTCGCACCTCTGAAGAACACACACACACATATAAACACACATACATATATATACACACACACAGATATACATGTACACACAGACACATACATACAGACATGCACGCACATGCACACACGCACGCACACATGGAAACACGCATGCATACAAAAACATGGATGCACACGAACACACATGCATACAAAAGCAAACACACACGCATGCAAACATGCACACATGCAATCATTATAACATTTATATACATTATAAACATAAGACAATTGTAACTCATAGACTCCCACACAACCCCTCCCTCACTCACCCTCAGTCTTCAGGCTAACGGTGATCCAGTCTGACCTCTGGGTTACAGTAGCGGGGCTGGCCGGTCCAGGTGTTTTCCGTCCGGCGTACACACTTACGGCACAGCGGTAGAGTCCGGCGTCTGCAGGGTGAACAGAAAACAGCCGCAGAGAGAATTTCCCGTCAGCCTCTCGCTCCATGCTGCCTCCGCCTGCCCGGCTGGCATCATCACCCCACAGCACCACCCCGTCAGGCCCGACCCGCGCTAGCTCCACCTCCACACCACCCGCCGGCCCGCGCCGCATCCACTGCACCAGAAGAGCAGAGCGGTTCCAGGAGCCCAAACCCGAAACCACACAGCTGAGGGACAGAGGAGCGCCCGGCTGCAGAGACACCACACCCGCTGGCACAGAGCGCACCGTCAGGGAGTCCGCTGCAAGAGGAGACACATATTAATCATTACACACATTCATTAATACACTCACAAAAACAACAACACTGTCTGTGATGTAAGACTTGAGTCAACTGCTCAATAAACACTGATGCTTAATTAAGCACCTTTATTAGTTGGATCAGCTGTGTTTGAATAGGGTTGGAGCAAATCTATGGAGATTGCCCTCCAGGAATTGAGTTTGAGACCTATGATCTAAGGTGTGCTGTTATTCTCAGATAAACGCTCAGCTAAAGTAGTTCCGGCAGGTTTTGAGCACATTACAGCTCCATATCACTCCGCTGAATGATTAGAGTTATTTCACAGCTACAACAGTCAAAAATCACATCAGAACACAACAGAAGGCTTTGGAGGAGATGTGGAAGAAACTAGTGCTACACACAGGAGCAGTCTGAGGAGGACAAAAACCTGACAAATAAACTCTCAAACACAACATCTCAACAGTGGATTTAGCTGTGGGAACCAGAGTATAACCGGAATAGTGCACTCCAGACCACTGAATTATTAGACAATAATGCACATTCACACTGTGGCCCATCACCACCTCAGGTGTGCATTATATTCTAATAATTCAATGACTTGATTATTAATTACTATACTATTGACCTTATTCATCACGAACAAGCTGGAATCTTATTGGCTCAAGACGTCTGCTCTCATTCACTTTCATTCATTTTCCTTCAGCTTAGTCCCTTTATTCATCAGGGGTCGCCACAGCGGAATGAACCGCCAACTATTCCGGCATATGTTTTACACAGTGGATGCCCTTCCAGCTGCAACCCAGTACTGGGAAACACTACGGCCAATTTAGTTAATCAATTCCCCTATAGTGCATGTGTTTGGACTGTGGGGGAAACCGGAGCACCCAGAGGAAACCCACGCCAACACGGGGAGAACATGCAAACTCCACACAGAAATGCCAACTGGCCCAGCCAGGACTCGAACCAGCGACCTTCTTGCTATGAGGCGACTGCTAACCACTAAGCCACCGTGTCGCCTCCACTGATTTTTAGACATTAAATACAGCTCGTTCTGCTGCTTGATGTAGCAAACTGATATTTTCTTATTATATTATTCTACTTTTCTGTATAGTCATGAACACATTTGTTTCTATATTTGTAGAGGAAGTAGTTTGACCATCTTCTGCTGTTTATTATTCCTGGTCATTTCTCCTGTAAGCGACTGAATCGGAAGTTCTAGAACAATCAGAAAAACGAGCGCACTTCCACATTGCAGAACGAGGTCAATGCTACACAATTATTATACTGTACATAACATGCATGCATTTTTACAACACTCCAACAAGACTGCAATGCCAAATGCACATGTGCGATAGTTTAACATGCATCCAAAACACAGTGAATAAACCTCAAAGATAATCTTTGATAAGTCTGAATGCTGTACAGTAAGCAACATCCACAGAAGCTTGTACAGTCATAAGACGTTTACACTGTAAATTGAGCAGGAGCAGACGGCCGTGCCAATGCCTGCAGATCTGCCAGATGCTTCTTATCCCAATCTCGCACAGCCGGTAAATGGGAGAACGACTCTCAATAGATGTAAACACCGTTTCATTACCATAAAAGCAATGCATGGCAGATCCATAGAGTAGGAGTAAACCTTAAATGTCAAGTCTAGAGGTGATTCATGACACTTACTGTAGCTGTGCCACAAATGGGATTCTGGATGTCGACATCGGCATAGACCAATCACTTAGTAGATTTCTTAATTTAAGAATATTTCCAAAATAATTCATACTAAATGGTGAATTCCTAATTAAATTAACTGAATTCTTTAACTCATGTAATTTCTTAGCACTGTTCTTATGATTAATTTTAAAAGCTTGATAAATATGGGCCCAAATTAAAATAAAGAGGGGTTGTTTCTAACCAAGTGGTTGAACGGTGAGATTCCCGAGCTCCATGGACTTCAATGCAATTCGTTCCCATTTTCCATTGGGATCTCTAATCCACTGAACAGCCTCATACATTTAACTCATATACTGATATATGTAATAATAATAATAATAATAATAAGTAACATGTTTAAATCTCGATTTATCTAAAGAATTAGCTATCTAAGAATTGATTCAAGAGTAAAAATATTCTTGGCTCAATGCTGCGCTTAAAAGTTACTTATCATGCCTCCCAGTCATAATGTATTGCAAAAGTGTCAGTTTTAGAGGTGACTTTCATTCATGGCACTCAGCTGTGCCACAAACGGGATTTTGGACATCGCTCGACATAAGCATAGACCAATTATTTATTAGATTTCTTAATTTAAGATTATTCCAGAATAATTCATATGAAATAGTGAATTCCTAATAAATTATTTTAATCTTTAAATAGTTTCTTAGCACTGTTCTTATGAGTAATTCTAGGAAGCTTAATAAATATGGGCCCAGATTAAAATAAAGAGAGGTTGCGTAAAGCTTTACTTTAGACTCTTATTTAATAACTGAACACATTCCTAATTAAATATACTAGTGATGCACTGATCTTGATTTTTCTGCTGAGCAGTGAGTCATAATTAAAACATACATGCACATTACAATTCAAGCTGTTTTACATAGACTACTATACCAGATTTTAAAATAAAGAGGGGTTGTTTCTAACCAAGTGGTTGAACGGTGAGATTCCCGAGCTCCATGGTCCTCAATGCGATTCGTTCCCATTTTCCATCGGGATCTCTAATCCACTGCGCAGCCTCGCAGAAATATGACCCAGAATCCCCAGGTGCGAGAGTGCTAATCTTCAGCGTGTACAGATCTCGTCCTCCGTCCCCCCTGCGCTTCTCCAGAGTGATCTCTCCGTCTCTGTGGCGTTTGGCGAATCCTCCGCTATGGCCCGGAGTCACGCGCAGCTCGTGGTCGATGCTGATGATTTCTCGCAGGTTGTGGCCCGGAGATTCGGTTTCTCTGCTGCTGCGAACGCCGAACGTCACGGACACGTGTGTGTGCTGCTGCGACTGAACAGACGCCGCACAGGTCAGCTGCAGCTCAGTGCCTTCAATCACAGGCTGACCGCTCAGAATGCGAGAGTGTGTTATCAGAAGAGTGTCTGGAATCACTGCAGAAACAACAAGTAGAAATAGATTTCTGTTTAGATTTAGACAAATAGCCTGTAACATACAGTTAAACTCAAAATTATTTGAATTCTTTTATATTTTTCCCCCAATTTCTGTTTAACGGAGAGATTTTTTTCAACACATTTCTAAACATAATAGTTTTGATAACTCATTTCTAATAACTGATTTCTTTTCTCTTTGCCATGATGACAGCACATAATATTTGACTAGATATTTTTCAAGATACTAGTATTCAGCTTAAAGTGACATTTAAAAGGCACCTATTTTATCCCTTTTCAAGATTTGGGATGAGTCTTTTGTGTCTCCAGAATGTGTCTGTAAAGTTTCAGCTTAAAATACCCATCAGATTATTTATTATACCTTTTTAAATCAGGGAAATTTGAGCTGTGAGGACACTGTAGCTGTTTTTGCTGCCTGTGCCTTCAATGCAAACGAGCTGGTTCTCCCCGCCCACCGTTCCCACATGTGCGTCAGAACCATAGAGATCGCTCTGATGGGTGTAGCCTTCACCTGCTGTGTCTCACGTAGATGAACAGCACAGTGACAGACAAGAATAAAGCAGATCTCCCTTACTACAGTAAGAACTTTCCCAATGGTTATTTTATGTATTTGTTGTGGAGTTAATTCAAGCCTTTCTGCAACGATGAGTCACACACAATGTCGTTATAAAGTTTGCACGCGCAAACACACACGCACACACGTTTAACTTTGCACTGTTTAATTAACTTTAATGTGACAGGATACACATTAATATCCACTGCTGTATGGATATCCGTTATCTTAATGTACAAAATAAACCTGATTTAATGTCCACAAACCAGAATTGAAGCATCTTTTATAACTGTACTGACATGCGGCTGTGGTGATGAATCACAGCGATTTTACTGTATTTTTTACAAACATGCACTGTTTTAAAAAACGTTTTAAACTCATTCTCGAGGTGCAGATGATAACAGAGAGCTGAACAGATCTTTTAATCCCAGTTGCTTTGCGCACGTCTTGTAGATATGATTATAAGCGTTACTACAGAGACATGCTAATACGCGTCTGTCAATCAATTCAGTGGGCGGGGAAACCGCACTCCTACATCAAAGTGCAGTGGGCCTCAAAATGGGAGGGATTTGGATCCTATTTTAATATGACTATGGACACATTATACCTGCACACAGTTCTGTCCAAACAGCTTACAAAAGTTGATTTTCATCATAGGTGCCCTTTAAAGGCTTAACTAGATTAGATTGGCTTAAAAAAATTAAGAACAGCTTTTATTCTAGCCGAAATAAAACAAATAAGACTTTCTCCAGAAAAAAAAATATTATAAGAAATACTGTGAAAAATTCCTGAATCTGTTAAACAGCATTTGGGAAATATTTGAAAAAGAAACAAAAATTCACAGGAGGGCGAATAACTCTGACTTCAACTGTACATATTAAGTAATGCCAATAAATGAAACTTATTTTAGTGATTTACCTTTGACCGTGACAGATGAGCTGTAGTTCCCCAGGAAGCGAGTGTCTGTGCTGGGTGTGTAGCACTCGTATCGGCCCTGATCATCCGCTCGGAGCCTCTGGATGATCAGTCTGGCTTTATCTCCAGAGTCTCTCTCCACCCGAACCTCTCCGGACTGCACGCGGCTCTGGAACGGTGCGTATGGAAACCCGGTGTCTCGAGTGGACACCACACCGATCTGCCGCCCTCCAGCGTCCTCGCGGTACAGATACCACTCAAAATCCTGCGTCCGAGGCCCTTCATATGCAGAAACGGCGCAGGGCAGAGACAGCGAGAAACCTGCGACCCGGTACAGCGGCCCGGCGGGTAGAGTCACCTCACGACACACACACACCTGCAACTCTAAACAAACAAACACAATTTATTTATTTATGTTTCAATGCTATATCATTTAGCAGCATTGGCTATATTCATGGCAAAACTATGCATTCAATTTATAGCGTTCAGCATAAATGAGTACACCACTCACAGATCTATTTTTCACATTAATATTTTCTCCAGGATGCTTTACAGTAATATATTTGTGCAGATACACTAGATTAGTCAGCATGAAAGACAAAACTGATGAACTAATCTAACATAAAAACTGAAGATGTCAGTACAAAAATGAGTACACCCAAATTAATATGTTGGGGAAAAATCTTAAATAAAATTAACAAACAGGAAAAATCAAGAGAAACATAAGAAAAAAATTTAATAGTTGAAGTTAACTAATAACTAATTAGAATTTAAATATATTATCTTTCTATTCCTAAAGATGTTAGGTGAGCAAACTCTTATATTAACGAATATATAACTGTTAAATAAAACTGTTTTGTTTTAATGCACCATCAATTATTGTCCATATTCACTGAGAAATGGATAAAAATATCCTTTTTCAAAACGGGTGTACTCATTTATGCTGATCACTGTAGTTTACAATCATAACTGTTTATTAAAAGGTATAGTTCACCCAAAAAAATGTATTTACTCACTATTTACTCTCCCTCAAGTGTTTATAAACCTTTCTTTACTCTGTTGAACACCAAGCAGATTTTTGAAGAAAGCTGAAAACCTGTAAGTGGGAAAAACAAATACTATGGAAGTCAATGGTTACAGGTTTTCAGCTTTCTTCAAAATATCTTCTTTTGTGTTCAACAGAAGTAAGAAACTCAAATGGGTTTGGAACAAGGGGAGGATGAGTAAATAATGAGAGAATAAAATTTTTTGGGTGAACTATCCCTTATAGTCTAAAATTCCACCAGAAGACACCTTCTTAAAGTTGCAGTATGTAAGTTTGACACCCAGTGGTTGAACTAGGTATTACATTCATGGATCGAAACAAACGCAAGCGCAGGTTGCCAGATTGAAGACCAACAGCGAGACTTTCGAGCCTAAAGGCTGATTTAAATCGTGTTCTAAATAAAAGAAACGGCACGCGATAGAGGGAATATTTTCCATATTAAAAGGAGTTTTTGTTCTAACCAACACCTCGAATTGATATATTAGAAACGGCTTCTATTTCTCACAGCTGAACAACAGGATAAACTGATCACCTCAGGTACACCTCATGTGCTTTCTTCAGTGTTAAATGCTAAGAGTTTGAATGCCATTTTACATGACATTTATTGCCATACTACTGAAAGCAGCAGCAGATAGTTCACCTCAGATCTGGATAATAAAATAAACCCTTTGAAATTGAACTTTAGAACTTTGACTCAGAACCCACACATAGTGATTCAGCATATACATTTAATAATGCTAAAGAGGTTTAATATGTATTTGGTGAGTGAGTGCATATTCTGTGCTTCTGAATGGCTGTATTTAAATTTCTGTGGTGTTTCGCCAAACTGCTGATCACTGCGTATCTCGTCACGTATCGTGTTGTTAGGACACGGGGTTACAGTGTAACCTGCTCACCTAATGTTTACGCTCGGAATATTTATATTATTTGCTAATTAATAACCTCATGTGAAACTTTGCGTCTTATTTTGGAGTCTGCTACTGTCCACCGGATGTCGCATTTCGATCACGGACGCATGCTTTGAGAATTTTCCTGACTGAATGAATGAAATATGTGGTTTTCCAACAAGGCAACCAGGGGTGCTGAAATATAATTGGGTAATTTGGCATTGGGCAGGTTAAAAAAACAAAAAACAAGACAGCCTGCACGGAACGACCATTTTTAAAGCAGAATATCTGACTTCAGCATTGTTTTTCTGATAAACAAGAATGTTCACTCAGCATGTTTCTGAATATCTGCAAACATACTATGGTGTTTTTATGCTTTAAAAGAGTCAAAAACTTACATACAGCACCTTTAAAGAATTTCCTTCAAACGTTTCCCGAATAAAAACAATCTTTAATATTATTTAAAAACATACATTCTATTAAAATATGTTTTATAGTGAAAATATTTATACACAGTGTCCTAACAACACACAAAACTCCAGCAACAAGCAATTTGTCTCTCTGTAACAAATGCAAAGCGACACAGCACAAGCATTTAAACACCAGTAAAAATGGTAAAGGATTTTAATCTAACTAATACATATTAAACCTCTTTAATTACAATTACATCCAAAGATGCTTCTCCTTCATTCACTTTCGGTGAATGTAGCCTTAGCCAGGAAGAGTTGATGTCATCAGGCGGTATCCAACGATCATTGGGTGTTTCGACCCTAAACCGCAACACCCTCAACGTTGGTGGGTCAGCAGTGGTGGCCAAATCACTGCCCATCAACTCCCCCCGGCTTCCAGCTAAGCTCCTCTCTCCTACACCATAACCAGCAAGAAGCTCTCTCTGCTGCCTCCCCCATACTGCGAATAGTTATCTTTCTCTCCCTTCCCGTCACCCCAATGGCTGTAAGCATTCTCCATACTGACTGGGCGGGGAATCCTCTACAGCTGACCTCGACTGGGAAGAGCCATGCCTGCCAACCTTTCTCCCTGCAGTCATGCAAGAGGTCCTTTAACATTATTAAATGGCTACTGAGTGACTGATGTTGTTGGTTTGCACTGAATAACATTTCTTACTTTCAATTTCAAACCGTCTGCTTGTTATTTTATTTTTCAAGATCTGAGGTGAACGATCTGCTGCTGCTGCTGCTTTCAGTATGGCAATAAATATCACGTAAAATGGTATTTACACTCACATTGAGAGCATTTAACACTGAATAAAGCCCATAATCAGTACCTGAGGAGATCATTGTCATAGTAGTTCATGATGTTGATTTGTCATGACGTCGCAGAAATAGAAAGCCTTTCTACACAGACATTTTAAAATGCATCGCCATCGCAGATGTTTAGGATCCTTTTAAAGTGGGAAAAATAGCTTTTATCGCATTGTTAGGACACGCTGTTACACAAGTTACAATTAGGTTTCTCTTCCTCTTTCCACACAAACACAGACAGAGAGTAAACCCATGTGCTGTAAACACACAGGGATCAATACACACAAAGTAGTTTCCTGAATGAGCTCGATAAATTATAGACCCGCTGCAGAATAATTCCACTTAAATAAGGGTCACTGTGATAGAAAGATTATTATAGTTAAAGGGACAGTTCACACAAATATTTTAATTCTGTCATAATTTACTCACCCTTTTTATTTCTTCTTTTGAACACAAAAGAAGATATTTTGAAGAAAGCTGAACACCTGTAACCATTGACCTCCATAGTATTTGTTTTTTCAACCATGTTAGTTGATGGTTACAGGTTTTCAGCTTTCGTTAAAATATCTTCTTTGGTGCTCAACAGATGAAAGAAACTCAAAGGTCTGAAACCACTTGAGGGAGAGTAAATAGTGATTAAATGTCGTTTTTGGCTGAACTAGCTCTTTAACTAAAGCCAGATACAAAATTACATTACTCATTCATTTTTCTTCGGCTTAGTCTCTGATTTATTAAGGGTCGCCACAGCGGAATGAACCGCCAACTATTCCAGCATATGTTTTACGCAGCGGATGCCCTTCCAGCCACAACCCAGCACTGGGAACACCATACACTCTCACATTCAAACACACACACTCATACACTACAGCCAATTTAGTTCATCAATTCCCCTATAGCGCATGTGTTTGGACTGTGGGGGAAACTGGAGCACCCGGAGGAAACCCACGCCAACACGGGCAGAACATGCAAACTCCACACAGAAACGCCAACTGGACCAGCCGGGACTCGAACCAGCGACCTTCTTGCTGTGAGGCCACAGTGCTAACCACTGAGCCACCGCATCACCCCCATTAAACTCTCATAAAACATGTAAATGAAAAACTTTCACTCTATTATATTTAAACTCTACAATGACTCCTCAAATTTCATCTGTCATGAACTGGTCAACTATAACCCCAGCTCAACACTGCACCTCCTGTGATGTAAACATTGCGATATTAATGCTGAAACAATATATTGTGCAGCCCCATACAGTGCATTTCATTAATAATCAGCTCATGTGGTCTTGACTCTCCTGTCGCCCCATATATTCCCACAGGACTGGATGAGAGTATTGTTTATTCAAGCCTCCCTCCGTTTAGTTCCCAAGCAGCCCATATGTGTGTGTGCTGTAACGCGTCTCTGAATAAAAGGGTCTAAATAATGAACAGTAAGCCCATTCTGCCCGTCTACGCTCATGTTTTACAACTGTGAGGTCAAAACTCAATCATTTATGATGCAGAGCTGTCTGAGTTATTGAAAATACATTATCATTTTGCTAAATGAACTAACATTAGAAATAAACCAGCCCCTTAATCCTTAAAACATACTGCTTTACATTTGATACACAATTTCTTAGGCCTCAAAATGATCAAACGTTGATGCTAAACATGCACACAATTAACCTCATGGCTTATGAGTTATAGTTTATGCATTTTACATTTCTACATTATTTGTACAAACGTCCACTTTTCACCACAATGCACAAGTCTTTTTAATCTTTTAATGATTATTATAAACATCAATGTAAAACTCTCTTTCGTTTCACTTGTAATGGGGGGGGGGGGTTTAGTTAATGCAGAAACATTTAGTAGCTCATTTCTCAATCGTGGTTGTATTGCATTATTAAAAATGTTCTTAAAGTAATAAGATGTGAACACAGAATTAAGCATTAAAATACTTTACTAAGATACTAAATGATGCATTATCACATGAATACAGTTACATATTATTGGAGTTCTATACTGACAACATATTTATATGCACGCTTGAGCAAAGATATCATAATTTCACATTACAAAAAAAAATTCTCACCTTTTTACCATTAATTTGACCATAATCGCACCAGATCACGTTATTTTCTGCTCTCTGAAAATTTATATGAGCTGTTTTTTCCATATTTGCATAAACACAAATGCTTGATGTATGTATGCATGTATGTATGTATGTTCATCACACTATTTTAATGTACAATTCTCACTAATAAACCATTATCTTTGATTTTTAGCTCAATAAATCTCTAATTTGCTACCTGTTGATAGTTAAGGTAGTTGGGTTTAGGTATTGGATTAGGGATGTAGAAGAACATGCAGAATATTTACTTTATAATTACTAACAAATACACAATATCTTAAAAACAGGCATGTAATAAGCCACTAGTTAATAGTCAGAATTGGTATAGCTAAAGTGTCACCATATACATCTAGGTTCCAGAGCAGAAGCAGATGCTCAGACTGAAGATTACCAAAACAAACAGTGGATTAACTTGCATGGATTAATTGTTCACCTTAAAACTAACAAATGTGCGCTATTAAAATAAGCATTGTACATTTTAATTTCATGCAGATATTTAAAACTAATTCTTTAAAACATTGGAATCTGAGATGCACTAGCTCTTTTAAATCCAATGCAAAACACTTCCCACAGTTTATAAGCCGCCTGTGTGACTCACTGTTTGACTGATGATCATGAAAGTAGATATGTAAACAAGATCAGATATACTTCTAAGCCATTGTAATGCGATTTAGTGTTGACATGAACATGATGTCACCTTTTGCAGTTTAACATTGGCCACAACCTAAAAAACGAGACGGTGTATCATTCACAAGCTAGCAAACGAGCTTTTACTAAAACTCCATAGTATTAAGTGTAGCTTCTACATGACACAGGACAACTACTACGGCAATGCTTACAAACAGAAAACCGTTATCATTATGATCATGGTTTTGGTAAAACTACATGGAAAATGTTCAAAAATAAATGTCACAGACTTATCCCACCAAGTTTTGTATCTGAAAATAAACAAACAATAATTAAAATTGACATCTTTATGCAATTTTGTGCCACACAATGTAAACATGGATCCCTGCATTTGTTTACTTATGTTTGTATTATGTTATGTACATAGTTTGTGTTTTTATAGGTAATTCAATGCATTGTTTGTTAAAACTGCACTTGGAAAATTATCTCATAGGGATCCAGGTTTACCTTGTTTTCCACTAAACTGTATAAAGCTGCTTTATAAAAAGCCAAAAAGGATTGTGCTATTAGAATAGATCATAGAGCATTTTTCTGATTTGATTTGCAATTAATTTTGTGTGTTCCTCAGCGCAAGACACATAAAAGCCTGCATGGAGTTTGCTAAAAAAACACCTGAAGGACTCCAAGATGGTGAGAAATAAGATTCTCTGGTCTGATGAGACCAAGAGACCAATTTTTTAGCCTTAATTCTAAGCGGTATGTGCGGAGAAAACCAGGCACTGCTTATACAGTCCTAACAGTGAGGCATGATGGTGGCAGTATCATGCTGTGGGGGTTTTTCAGCTGCAGGGACAGGACGACTGGTTGCAATCGAGGGAAAGATGAATGTGGCCAAGTACAGGGATATCCTGGACGAAAACCTTCTCCAGTCCAGAGTGCTCAAGACCTGGCCGAAGACCAAGGTTTACCTTACAACAAAAAGGTTTACCTTACAACAAGACAATGACCCTAAACACACAGCAAATTTAACGAAGGAGTGGCTTCACAACAACTTTGTGACTGTTCTTGAATGGCCAAGCCAGAGCCCTGACTTAAACCCAACTGAACATCTCTGGAGAGACCTAAAAAGTTGGCTGTCCACCAACGTTTACTATCCAACCTGACAGAACTGGAGAGGATCTGCAAAGAGGAATGGCAGAAGATCCCTAAATCCAGGTGTGAAAAACTTATTGCATCTTTCCCAAAAAGACTCACGGCTGTATTAGATCAAAAGGGGGCTTCCACTAAATACTGAGCAAAGGGTCTGAATACTTAAGACCATGTGATATTTCAGTTTTTCTAATCTGCAAAAATGTCAACAATTCTGTGTCAATTTTTCTGTCAGTATGGGGTGCTGTGTGCACATTAATGAGGAAAAAATGAACTTAAATGATTTTTGCAAATGGCTGCATCATAACAAAGAGTGAAAATTTTAAGGGGGTCTGAATACCTTCTGTACCCACTGTATGTATGTATGCATGTATATATTAAATCTTTACAAAAATTTTTTTAATTCTTTACAAACCTATATTGTTATTTTCAAGATATATTTCTGGTTTATGGTTTCAACACAATTTCTGTATTTTGGTGGAAGCTGTGGTGATTTCCATTGGGTTTTTCTGGCTCTTCTAGCAGGTCAGCCTAGTTCTGTTGACTCATGGGAAGCGACCACAGACACACCCTCTGATAATGACCAGAGAACAGAAGCTGTAAGCCGATCAGACGCGTAATTAATGCACAAGCGGAGCAGCAGGCCAGTGGAAATCCTGCACAGCTTATACGTACATTATGATGTCATTATTGCGCTGTGTGGAAATGAAGCCACAACGGTACTGTATTAACCCTTTAACAGGCATTATAACTGATGGTTGACCTTTGATAGGTTATCATTTTAAACAAAAGAAAACTCTAAATTTGCTTAGAGTGGTGTCAGGAATTCAATGAATCCCAAAAAAATTGGTCAAAAATATTTTAAAGTGAAAGTTAAAGGGTTACAATCCTGTGTAATGTCAACATGTAGATCCAAATAAGGTTTCTGTTTTTACACACAAAAGTTGAATAAAATACATTTCAAATTGACAGACTCAATGACTTCCCATCCAACCTCTACACAAACAAACACAGTATTAGATACTACATATAAATACATAACTTAGAGATTTCAAGTGAATTTAAACCATTTGGGTACAAGGAATTACAAAGTTTGCCACTTTAACAAAGATTAATTGGGTAATTTTTATTTTTATGAAGACTATATGGCGTTACTTTACATTTGATTTAGGGCTGCACAATATATAATTTCAGCATCAATATCACAGTGTGTGAATCTGCAATAGTCACATCGCAGAATCAGCAATGTCAAGTTGGTATTATAGCTGATCAGCACCACAGTTCAGAACAGGGGATTTTTGGAGTTATCGCAAAGTTTAACCCTAAAATAGAGTGAAAGATATTTATTTGTATGTGTTTTTAAGAACTGTGACTTTGTAAGATTTAAGTAAACTTAAACCAAAAGGTTATAATGGTAAATAAACCAAAATTAGTTGTATTTAATTATTTATACAATGAAGAATCTACACTATACGGTGTTATTTTATTTATTATTGTTATAATTTCTGTACCTCAATACTGTTAGATTCCACAGAAAATCATAAAATTCATTTGTATCTATTCAATTGTATTTTATGCAGATATTACTCTATAAAATAATACCAATCAATGCAAAATGATGAATTCATCCCAAATAGGTATAAGTCATCTTGTGAAATTATATTCATATTGCAATATATATCGCAGACAAACTAAATATCGCAATGTCAGTTTTGATCCAATATCTTGGACAAATATTGCGCAATACTGCTAACCTCCACCGAAAACCATGAAGCACTTTTTTATTTTTATCTTTGTTCTATTGTTTTCTTCTGTGCTTTAAGTTTTGTATAATTTTGTATATTTTATGCAGATGTATACTCGCCTACAAAACCATCCCAATCAATGTGAAATTACACTGTAAAAAGCTATTTGTTTGCTTTAAGTAAAAAAGTGAGTAAACCCATTGCTTTTAAAGTGATTAGCTGACTTTACTTAAAAAAGTGAGTAAACCCATTGCCTTAAAATTATTAAGTAAATGAATAATGTGTATAATTACAAAAATTTAGTTAACTCAACCCTTTCAAGTTACAACAAATTTACTCAGTTTTACTCGTCAACTTGTTGCTTTTAGGGCAATGGGTTTACTCACTGTTTTTAAAGTAAAGCAACTAATCTCATCATAACTTATAACAACTTAAAGTTATCTTATTATATTCATATCGCAATGTATATCGCAGAAAATCGCAATGTTATTTTTTTTCCAATATCGTTCAGCCCTACTTTAAGTGTCTACCAAATGTAAAAAATAAAACACAAACCAAGATGCATGTCCAAAACTATCACACATGCAATGGAAGATATCCAATAAACACTGAAGTAGTTCTGAATAATTGCCGTATTTCTATCCCATGTATTTACAGGAGTCTCCATTAAATGTGCTACTAAAATATTTAATTAAGTACTTTAATATATTCCACTAAATTTCAAATAGGACATTACAATGGAACTTTAAAAGGACAGTTCACCCAAAAATGTAAAGTTATTAGCTCACCATGGTGTGGTTTCCATTTGCAAACATTTATGAGTTTCTGGCTTCTGTTGATATATAAACCTGTAACCAT
>CAIGQV010000906.1:905908-918252 GCA_903798115.1 Danio jaintianensis
TATCTATCTATCTATCTATCTATCTATCTATCTATCTATCTATCTATCTGTCTTTCTGTCTGTCTGTCTGTCTGTCTGTCTGTCTGTCTGTCTGTCTGTCTATCTATCTAGTTAAAACTAGTAATGTTTTTACATCTTAAAAAAGACATGAGTGATGTGATGCTGTGATGTGTGCAGGAACCATTTTTGGTTCCCCAAAAGACCTTTTAATTACAGTTCTAAAAAAAAAGACAATTATTTTGTTTCATTTAAAGAACATTTTAACACTTAAAATAACCATTTTCCACTATAAAGCCTCTTTAAAAACTGTCTTCGGATGTTAAAGGTTCTTTGTGAAACCATCAGTTAACACTGATCATTAATTAAACTATAGTGGTTTAAAATTTACGGCTAGAATTATTTACTTAACTTAGTAACATAGAGGTTAATCTGTGTTATTAAAGTGTTTTCTGTCATACACTGTACAAAAATACTGGTTGCCTTAATTTTTTAAGCTGAATCAAATTAACCTTATGAGTCATTTGAACTTATTTTAAATTGAACTGACTTAAAACACCTTGCATAACTCATAAAATTAAGTTGGAACATGATTAATAAGTTACAATTAACTAAAAACATATGTTGTCATGACTTATTGATCATATAATTTTTTACAGTGCAGAGATAAAATAATTGCATGTAAAATCTATTCGTCACTGCACACAAAATGCTGTTTTTGATCAAATTTGATCATAATATGTATTAATATCATACATTTCAAATACAAAAAATTTAATTTATGTCATTACCTACACAATAAAGTTAATCATACTGTGATATTCAGCAGATGCAGAGCAGAAAGAATAAATACTCATTGCCAGACAATTTAAATAATAATCAAGACAAGACAATTTCACCCAGATTATATCACCCCAATTTTATCTTCCTTTTAGCTGCCTGTTAAGTTCCGTATTGATTATAAAATATTGCTTCTTACCTATAAAGCTTTAAATAATCGAGCTCCTGTTTATCTAACCAACCTTCTGTCTCGCTACAATCCAACCCGCTCTTTAAGATCTCAAAACTCAGGGCTGCTGGTAGTACCTAGAATAGCAAAGTCGAGTAAAGGTGGTCGAGCCTTCTCATTTATGGCTCCTAAACTCTGGAATAGCCTTCCTGATAATGACCGAAGCTCAGACACACTCTCTCAGTTCAAAACTAGATTAAAGACCTATCTTTTTAGTAAAGCATACACTCAATGCATTGCATAACGGTATGATGCATGAATGTGCTCCACGCAGGTTTTTGCATCTCGTTTATATACACTATGAACAGCAGCTACGCTAATTAATCTCTTTATTCTCTATTTCCACCTGGGGATACTCATCCCGAGGCCCCCAGAGACTATGCAGTGCCACTACTGCAATCCAAGACCTGTGAAGAGATGACCCCAAGGTTTCCATAATCCCAGACCGGGCCGTATCCTGAGGAGCTGCTGTGGTGGTCACGGAGGAGTGGAGAGCATCAGACTGATTCCTGTGAGACCCCAGTGACAGACGAGTCTTCGCTGACGTCCAGCGTTCTCCAGCTTCCGGCGCCTAGACTGCAGCTCTGCACAAGGCGTTTGGCCATAGGAGAAATGGTCGTGCCCAACTGAGCCTGGTTTCTCTCAAGGTTTTTTTTCCTTCACTTTCGCAAATTGGTGAAGTTCGTTCCTCGCCGCTGTCGCCACTGGCTTGCATAGTTCGGGACCTGTAGAGCTGCGCATCGATGGATTTGCTCTTCAGTGTTTGGACTCTCAGCAGTGAAAATTTAAACCACACTGAACTGAACTGAACTTAAACTCTAAAAACTGAACGGACACCATTCCAATTCACTATAATCTTCTATGTGAAGCTGCTTTGACACAATCTACATTGTAAAAGCGCTATAGAAATAAAGATGAATTGAATTGAATTGAATTGAACAATTTCAAATTCATTCATTCATTCATTTTCTTTTCGGCTTAGTCCCTTTATTAATCTAGGGTCGCCACAGCGGAATGAACCACCAACTTATCCAGCATATGTTTTACGCAGCGGATGCCCTTCCAGCTGCAACACATCACTAGGAAACATCCATACACACTCACTCACACACATACAATACGGACAATTTAGCTTACCCAATTCACCTATACCGCATGTCTTTGGACTTGTGGGGGAAACCAGAGCACCCGGAGGAAACCCACGCCAACATGGGGAGAATATGCAAACTCCACACAGAAACGTCAACTGACCCAGCCGAGGCTGGAACCAGCGACCTTCTTGCTGTGAGGCGAACGTGCTACAAACTGCGCCACCGTGCAGCCCAGTTTACGTTCATATAATTATTAATCACCTGTTTCTAAATGGTCTGGCTCTAAAAGTGAGGGCCAGGTATCCCCCCCTGGTTCCATCCAAAAAGTATTGTAGATTAACCAAAGTGATTTCTTCTCAGTTTCAATCTCTTGTATTTTAATCTCATGTAATTGCCAATTAATGCAAGCGGCAATTAGTAATTCTCTAACACTCTGAACAACATCTGAAGTTCTGCCTTTAAAAGAGGATGATTTATTTTCTTGCTTTGATTAATGATTTATTTGAGCACCGATTTTATTCATTTACCTTTCAGCAACAAATACTCACGTTTCCCAGAAGACAAAATAAAGTGTATAAATGTAGCCCAATCATCCATTTATAAAAGCTTTTTTAAGATTGTCTGCATTTTTTCCTTATTTTAGTATCCTGTAAAAATGATGTCGAAATAATTTGCAGGAAAAAGTCCATTATACTACAATACACAACGGTTTACTGTGGTAAAAGCTAAATTTGTTTTTATTACAGTTTATCTATATACTACAGTAAACAATGTATTTTGCATCACAATAATATATACTGCTTAAAATAAATAAATAAAGGGAACACTTAAACAACACAATGTAAATCCAAGTGTTTTTTTTTTAACAGTATATATATATATATATACTTACCGGCCACTTTATTAGGTACATCTGTCCAACTGCTGGTTAACGCAAATTTCTAATCAGCCAATCACATGGCAGCAACTCAATGCGTTTAGGCATGTAGACATGGTCAAGATGATCTGCTGCAGTTCAAAGCGAGCATCAGAATGGGGAAGAAAGGTGATTTAAGTGACTTTGAACGTGGCATGGTTGTTGGTGCCAGACGGGCTGGTCTGAGTATTTCAGAAACTGCTGATCTACTGGGATTTTCACGCACAACCATCTCTAGGGTTTACAGAGAATGGTCCGAAAAAGAGGAAATATCCAGTGAGCGGCAGTTCTGTGGGCGCAAATGCCTTGTTGATGCCAGAGGTCAGAGGAGAATGGCCAGACTGGTTCCAGCTGATAGAAAGGCAACAGTAACTCAAATAACCACACAGAAGACCACACCGGGTGCCACTCCTGTCAGCTAAGAACAGGAAACTGAGGCTACAATTCGCACAGGAAAAATTGGACAATAGAAGATTGGAGAAACGTTGCCTGGTCTGATGAGTCTCGATTTCTGCTGTCACATTCGGATGGTAGGGTCAGAATTTGGCGTCAACACCATAAAAGCATGGACCCATCCTGCCTTGTATCAACGGTTCAGGCTGGTGGTAGTGGTGTAATGGTGTGGGGGATATTTTCTTGGCACACTTTGGGCCCATTAGTACCAATTAAGCATCGTGTCAACGCCACAGCCTACCTGAGTATTGTTGCTGACCATGTCCATCCCTTTATGACCACAGTGTACCCATCTTCTGATGGCTACTTCCAGCAGGATAACGCACCATGTCATAAAGCGTGAATCATCTCAGACTGGTTTCTTGAACATGACAATGAGTTCACTGTACTCAAATGGCCTCAACAGTCACCAGATCTCAATCCAATAGAGCACCTTTGGGATGTGGTGGAACGGGAGATTCGCATCATGGATGTGCAGCCCACAAATCTGCAGCAACTGCGGGTTTTTTTTTTAACTTTATTAATAAACAACTTTTTATTCCATTCATCTAATATACATACAAAATAAAAATAAAAAAAAATACTGAAATTGTTGTTTAATTTTAAATGTCTTTTCAACCGTTGCGTAAACAACATATGACAAAGTAGTTGGCAGTTCATTCTGCTGTGGCGACCCATGATAAATCAGGAACTAAGCCGTAGGAAAATGAATGAATGTCTGTCCAAATCATCAATTAGAGATGAATCTGCATTTTTACCTTATAATCATGTAAGTATATCATGTAAATTGATTTGAAATAGTAATTTTTCTTTATAATACAAATATATACCTTCTTATATATTATATTTCAAGTATATAAAGTGTCATTAATTGAATATACATCATCATATTGCAGTGCCCCAATTTTTTATTTACACAACCTTTTGCTTATTGTCAACATTTTTAATACTAAAATATGGCGCGCGCACACACACACACACACACACACACACACACACACACACACACACACGTTCATACACCAAAGTCCTCAGTGGTACGAGTTTTGCTCTGGCTTTACAGACATCCATCAAGTGAATAAACAGTTGGAAAAGCCTTCCGACAGCCCATCTTGGTTTTGAGTGTCCTTGTGGGTGTTGCTTTTTTCCAAAATGAGGGGAGAGAAGATTAAAATTGTTTTCAAAAATAAACATGTAATTTCATTCTTTATTTTCTCCCTCAATTACAAGGCATGGTCAGAGCAAGCTTGTAGTTTGTGAGAGTTTGGCCCTTACAGTAACACACAGACTATATTTAGCAGTCTGCTCCTCAACTGACCCTGCGTCTGCGCACAAACACACACATATACACACACAATCAGCCAACGCATTAATTTCTGCAATCACCGTATATTGGACTGCACTGGCTAATTAGATTGGTGCCATAGGGGGCAGTGTTATTTCTAAGGACATGAATCACGCTGCTGTCCCGAAAACACTAGGAAAGACCACACAGTGATTTATTGGCAGATTTAAATGTTAGATTAGATCATTTCTGGACATCTTAGCAGCCTTAATCCACAATCCTATTTAAATAAAGCAGTAAACTCACCGATGTCTGGGAGAGATGAGATAAGAATACACTGTAAACCAAATATCTGTAAATTAGCAGTTTTTCGTACTTTGTGATTCATGTTTTTTATTTTTCCTTTGCTTTCGCATTGCATTATGGGACCTTGAGCTTTCGTCCAACAACTTTTAACCTCAAAAAGTTGGAAAAAGTGACTTTTATTGTCATTTTGAATAGTTTAATGTGCCATATTGTCTGGGTTGGTGTTGTATATTACCTAGTACATTACATCAATTTTGCAAATTTGCTCATGCATTATGTATTAAAAGTGCCATAAGCAGTTCCATAAGTCCCCCCTGCACCAAAAATCTATTATCAGTTTATTTTGAACAAAAGAAGATAGTTTGAAGAATGTTGCAAACTGCCATTAACATCCAATGTAGAAAAAAATAGAACAAAAATCAATGATTGGTATTGGTTTTCAGCATTCTTCAAAATATCTTCTTTTGTGCTCGACAGACGAAATAAGCTTGAAACAAGTGAAGAATGAATAAATGATCAGAGGATTTTCATTGGTGCCTTCATGGTTGGTTAGCATTACATGCATTTGTGTAAACATAGGACACCATCAGAATGACCAGCAAGAAAAAGTAAATAAAAATACAGTTCAGAATGGGTGTGCCTTTATAAAAATTTACTGAACACACAAATATAAACCATTATATTTTATATGTTATATTTTTTTATTTTTGAAGGAAAAAACAGTTTGATTTGCTTAGATATTTATATATTTTTTCATATTTAAGTTTTATTTTTCTGTTCCTTGGGATACATTTGATATCTGTGAGAAGATGTTACTTGAAAAATGTTTACAATAATAATAATAATAATAATGTCTGTATCATAAAGCATTCAAATGTGACACACAGTGGAGTTTGTTCATCTAAAGTCATATTTTGTCTACTATAATTATAATCCAGCCCTAAATCAAGTGTAGCATTCTTCAAAATATCTTATTTTGTGCTCGACAGGCGAAATAAGCTTGAAACAAGTGAAGAATGAATAAATGATCAGAGGATTTTCATTTTTGCCTTTATGGTTGGTTAGCATTACATGCATTTGTGTAAAATAAATATAGCACACCATCAGAATGACCAGCAAGAAAAAAAAAAATACAGTTCAGAATGGGTGTGCCTTTATAAAAATTTACTGAACACGCAAAGATATAAACCGTGGCTCGCGGTGCCACATGTGGAGGGAACTGCCTTCCCAACGATTTGCATGTGGTTTCCCCATTTGGGCTAATAGCTTTCCTATTTCCCTTTGAGGATCAGAAATCCCACACCCTGAACATGCTGAAATTGAAAGGAGAGGTGCAGCAGGGGTGTATAAAGAGCCACTGGATGTAAGTAGTTTATTGGGATATCCTTTATCACTCTGAAGAGCTGTAAACGCTTTATCCCCACTAACAGCTTCCTTCAAACGTGCCGCCAAAGCAATCTATAATTAGAGATTTAGTGGGAAACTGAAGGAAAACATTTTGTGTTTTTTATCTTTTCTATTTTGGAGTTTTACATTGAAGCGTCTTCCTCTGGTGGGTGAAGTAATGGGTTGTAAAGGCACAGTTGATTATTGTGTTAATGAAGGGCGTGTGCAAGAGCTTGCAGATCCCGTTATAAAGTGGTTTTCCTAATAATTTACATCAATACACATTCATGTAAATCAGAAGTTCACTGCTTCTACTTCAAGGTTGTAAAAAATTGGTGTTTTAAAGGGATAGTTCACCCAAAATTTTTAATTCTGCCATTATTTACTCAATCCAAACCTAAGTATATCATGTACAAATAGTTTCTGTTTTTGGAAGATAGTCATTTATCTTTAAAATGTAAATATATAACTTAGAATTCCAAAATTATTAGGTTTCATTAGGTTTCCAATATACTAGTGTTTCCCAACCCTGTTCCTAGAGGCACACCAAGAGTACATAATTTGGATGTCTCCCTTATCTGACTCATTAACTTCAGGCTTTGAAGTCTCTTCTAATGTTCTGATGAGTTGATTCAGGTGTGTTTGAATAGGAAGAGGTTGAAAATGTGTACTGTTGGTGTGCCTTCAGGAACAGGGTTGGGAAACACTACTCTATACATCCTCATATTGAAGTGCCCTAATTTTTAGGTCACTTCATTTTATATTTACTTAATTTTTAATACTCTTTCTGACCAAATCATCCTTTTGTAAAAATCCATTGTGTTGAGTATTAGAGGTTGTCTGCATTTTTTCTTCACCCAAAAAGGGAAATTCTGTCATCATTAACTCAACCCTCACTTGTTCCAAACTTGTTTGATTTTTTTTCCTTCTAATGAGCACAAAAGAAGATATTTTGAAGAATGTTGGAAACCTTTAACCACTATTGACTTCCATAGTATTTGTTTTTCCTACTATGGATCTCAATGGTTACAGGTTTTCAACATTCTTTAAAATATCTTCTTTTGTGTTGAACAGAAGAAATAAAATAAAAAAACCCAAATTGGTTTGCAACATTGGTCCCGTGGGCCAGCCTGAACACCTGCCGGTGACCTACTCTCCTGCAGTTCTCTACTAGAACCTGCAGTTCTCCACAATGGACGTCCAGCGTTCTCCAGCCATTGGCGCCTAGACAGCAGCTCTGTTCAAGAAGTTTGGCCAGAGGAGAAATGGTCGTGCCCAACTGAGCCTGGTTTCTCTCAAGGTTTTATACCTTCGCTTTGGTCAACTGGTAAAGTTTGTTCCTCGTCACTGTCGCCACTGGCTTGCTTGGTTTGGGACCTGTAGAGCTGCGCATCGATGGATTTGCTCTTCAGTGTTTGGACTCTCAGCAGTGAAAATTAAACCACACTGAACTGAACTAAACTGAACTTCAACTCTGAACACTGGACTGACGCAGTTTCAGTTTACTAGAACTTCTATGTTAAGCTGCTTTGACACAATCTACATTGTAAAAGCGCTATAGAAATAAAGATGAATTGAACTGAATTGAACAAGTCAAGGCAGGGTAAGTGATGGCAGAATAGTTGTTTTTTGGGTGAACTATCCCTTTAAGAGCATGTCAGCTCCATTTACTATTTCAATGGCAACAATTTGGCATTAATGGAAAAACTAAAAAACTATATAAAGTTTTTAATGTTGCTTTGGGTTAAAACTGGATGGTTTGAAGGCTGACATTATCAAAAGTGTGTAAATCTAATGATGACCAAACATTGCACCAAAACTGATTACTGTAGAAAAAACAGTGGCCTTAAATTATTAGCATTATTTCAATTTTACATTATGTACATTCAGAAGAGACTTGCGACTGATTTCAAGCACAGGTTGGCTTTCAAAATAAAATCTTATTTGCAGTTTGTAACATTACTGTAATGAACGTAAACAGTCTACAAAGTTGTTAATAATAAAAAAAAGATACTGATAAATAAAAATATTGTCTCTCAAAAGAAAGAGTCGACTCTGAATCACCTTAACGGGTGGTTATATTTTTGAATATTTCGCCTTTTACTATATTTATAAGGTTGAAAATAAAATAATCAAATAAGATCAAGTCCTTTTCTTTTCTTAAAGGTCCCATGAAGTGCTTTGAAATGTGCATTTTTATTTGAAGTTTGACGTAACCTCAACAGAAACAAGCACAAAGAGTGTAGCTCTTCCCCTTTTTTGAAAACAGCCAATAGCGTTTTGTTTCATCACAGCTCTGCCAGTGAAAGTGATTGAATAATATTTCATTAATAATCAATAATAATATCAATAAATTTAAAGCCAATGAGAAGAAGGGGGGCGTCACGGTGGCGCAGTGGGTAGCACGTTCGCCTCACAGCAAGAAGGTCGCTGGTTCGAGCCTCGGCTGGGTCAGTTGGCGTTTCTGTGTGGAGTTTGCATGTTCTCCCCGTGTTCGCGTGGGTTTCCTCCGGGTGCTCCGGTTTCCCCCACAGTCCAAAAACATGTGGTATAGGTGAATTGGGTAGGCTAAATTGTCCGTAGTGTATGTATGTATGTGTGTGAATGAGTGTGTTTCCCAGTGATGGGTTGCAGCTGGAAGGGCATCCGCTGCGTAAAACATATGCTGGATAAGTTGGCGGTTCATTCCGCTGTGGCGACCCCAGATTAATAAAGGGACTAAGCCGAAAAAAAAATGAATGAATGAGTGGATGAGAAAAAGGGGGTAGGGCATGTCAGACACTAGAGAGCATTTGATAGGTTATTATTTGATGAGAAAGCGAAGTATGGGGTGACGTGAATAAAACCGTTGATCCATTTAGGCGGAAGTGACAAACTACAAGTTTTACATGTTTATATCAGCTTTGTATCTCCTAAAAGTGAATTTTGTCACTGTTTTGGTGCGCACTAGATTATAGATATCCTAAAAACCAACAATACTGATACTAAGATCTAAAAAACTTTATTTTAATTTCATGGGACCTTTAAATATTCAAGCTAGTTTATTATATTAAGCCCTTTTGTACATTTTTTGGAATACTAACTTTATAAAAAAGTATATCGTTAACGTGAAATAAACGTTCTCATACCTTGAAATTAAATTTTGGTCATACCGCCCAGCACTAAATCAAGTGTAGTTTTTTGCAGCCATGCCTTTTTTATATTCACCAGACTCATGCGACTGAAGACTGCACCATTAGCTGAAATATCAGCGCTTTATAGACCTTATATATAAAAGCTAATAGCCTTGCATGATGCATTGTGGAGCAGTTTTGGGTTTTTAAGGTCTATATGCTTTCATCATTAGTCCGTATCAGAGTACAGAGAGGATTTCATTGTGGTTAAATGGGAATCAATGGAATAATTCTCCCCGAATTCCTCTCTGAGCTCGGGACCCTCAGCAAATTAAACTTCTTAATAACGCTGCCACGCAAGGAAAAAGTGAAATGATTAGATGGAAATGTGGTAAGAGGGAGATACAGGGTCAGGGACAAACTCGCCTCACAGCGAGATGGCTTTTTCCAGAGCGTGTGGTCACAAAAACACAGGAATTCTATGGAAAAATAAGTGAGAACGACTGTCAGATGGGGTAAAATGGGAAAAAAACTTAACATAATCTACCTTTCTGCAATAAAATTGGGTTGTGCATTACGCAGGTCATTAACCGAAGACAGTCATACACTCATGAATTGGATGTAAAGCTGTGTGGGGCCTGAAGGAGCCAGTATGATCATAACAAAGAGAGCAATTTTATGAATTACTGGTTACTCAGCACTCTAGACTATACTAAACATGGCACCGTTACACCACTACTGCTGCTGTCCGCCTCTGTCAGCTCCACCACAAGTGTCCTCCACTAATCATCAGTTTAACACAGTTTAACATCACTCATGGACTGACCCAAACACTGGAGCAGTGAAGCAGATTTAAGAGCAAAACGGTCAAAATATGCATGCAAAGAGTATGAGAGGATATAAAGGGGAGCTATTATGCTCCTTTTAACAAGATGTAAAATAAGTCCCTCTAGAGTATGTAGTGAAGTTTCAGCTCAAAATAGCACACAGATAATGTTTTCTACCTCTCTGAAACTGACCTTTTTAGGTTTTGATCCTAATTGTGGCATTTTGGTGACTGTCGCTTTAAATTCAAATGGGGCGGACAGGGCGGAGCTACAAATGCATATGTGTCAGCATAGTGGCAGATGTAAAACAGCACTAGCTGTGTTCTCAGTGCTGGTCAGGTCTGCATGTTGTCGTTGGTCAGTGTGTGCTTCATGCTTGTGTCAGTCTATGGAGACTCCTGTCGCTGTTCATCTGTGCTTCATCTAAAACTCCACATCTATAATCCTCTTAGTCTATACTGACATTATCTTCAGCAGCTCAAACACTCTAATGGCTAATGGACAGACGGCTGCTTCTCACTCTGGGCTGCTGTTTATGCTAATGAGGGAGAGATGCTGGTCACTAGTGGGCGGGGCTTTCCCCCTCTGATGACATGTACAAAGGGAGAATGTCAATCAAAGTGTTTCTGCAGACTGTTTTTGTCAAGTCTGATTATAACAAATACAATTAATTCATCTTTACTATTAAAGGCTGGAGATATTTATACACTGCTGCTGTGTTTAAACCCCTTATAAATGTGATCTTTGCATAATAGGTGCCCTTTAAGTCACAATGGACTATATAAACAGCAAGTGTTTTTCAGCCACCGATAAAATTCCGGTGAAAGATTAAAGTGACTATTTTCAATTTTATAAGGTTCCTTTTAAAGTGTTGATAAAGTGATTTAATGAAACTATCAGTTACATAGACTTAAGCATTAATTTAGTTGTTAAAGTGTAAAACGAGATGAAAATTCAAGCATTAAGCATCTAAAAGAATTTGGAGGGAAATTTCTGAATGTGCTAAACTGATATTTAAAAGCTTCAAAAATACATTTCATGGAAAATAAAACTATTTTTTGAGGGGTGACCTGCACGTTTTGATGATATTCAGCCGTATAGAAAGAGCCCAAACCAGCGGGTCCCAGTAAAAATAAGCACATTATACCTAAAGAGAGCCCTTCCACCAAAACAAAACACAAAATATTGTTTATAGTTGAAGAATCTCAACCTTTGAAGCTTTTCTTTATGGTATAAAAGATTCTTCAGTTTATTGAATCGTTTTTAACCATTTTATAGCAGTATCTTTATGTTGACTCAAATAAAATGTGATACAGGTATACAGTCGTCAACATTTGAAGTGAATCAAAAACATTTTTCAAAATTGTCCAAAAAGTCAAGAATGAGTGTTGCTGAATAATTTTAGGACAACTTTAATAAATGGTTGTGATCCACATCAAATAATGACTACTGCATAACATTATAAGTAGGCCTAAAGCATCTAGAAGCATTACAGAAGTATTGAAAGGAAAAATTTGTATGTATTTTTGCAACTTTTTAATGTAAATTTAGCACAAAACTAACATAAAAAAGTTTAAAAAAAAATACATTTGTATTTTTTGAGGGGTGACCTGCATGTTTTGTTGATATTCAGCCAAATAGAAAGAGCCTAAAAACCAACAGGTCCTAGTAAAAATAAGCACATTATACCTAAGGAAAGCCCTTCCTTTAAACACCAAAACAAAAATATAACAAAAATATATGCGTATCCTTAATAGAAATATGAAATCGTGTCAATTTCATCCATTCAACCACTGATTCAACTATTTAGTGTAAAAGACTCTTCAGTTTATTGGTTTTTAACCATTTTATGGTATGTGCAGTACTTACTATCTTTAAATAAACCCAAATATAAAATAATACAGGTATGAAGCGGATCAAAAATGTTCTTTAAAATTGAACAAATCTGAAAGCATTATAAG
>CAIGQV010000906.1:922209-936125 GCA_903798115.1 Danio jaintianensis
GTGCGTTATCCTGCTGGAAGTAGCCATCAGAAGATGGGTACACTGTGCTCATAAAGGGATGGACATGGTCAGCAACAATACTCGGGTAGGCTGTGGCGTTGACACGATGCTCAGTTGGTACTAATGGACCCAAAGTGTGCCAAGAAAATATCCCCCACACCATTACACCACCACCACCAGCCTGAACCGTTGATACAAGGCAAGATGGATCCATGCTTTCATGGTGTTGATGCCAAATTTTGACCTGACTATCCAAATGTGGCAGCAGAAATCGAGACTCATCAGACCAGGCAACGTTTTTTTTTTACAGATGTACCTAATAAAGTGGCCGGTGAGTGTATATATTTAGAAACACTTTTAATTTGTACCACCCATGATAAGCCCTTCTCAAAAGCTTCTCAAAAAATTTATTTATTTACAAAACTGCTTTAAAGGGCTCCTATCATGCAAAATCAACCTTTGTAAGCTATTTGAACTGAAATGTGTGCAGTATAGTGTGTACACAGATATTTAAAGCGGTATAAACACATCAAGTCCTTTTTTCATCCTAAATCTAAACCAGTATTCAAATCAATCTGAGGAGTAGGGTTGCACGATACTGGAAAAATCTGACATTGCGATGTTTTCTTTTGCTGCGATATATATTACGATATGAATATAATTTCCCCAGATGACTTGAATAGCTCTGTTTGGTAAGACTTCATTAATTCATCCTTTTCTATGCAGTGCATCTGCATAAATGATATTAAATTACAAGCAAAAATAAATAAATAAACAGTGGTTTATGGTTTTCTGGGGAGTCTAAAAGTATTGAAGTACAGAAATTGAACCATCAAATGCAAAAATAACATGATCATCATTGTAAAAATAATAAAAACAATGTAATATCTTTATCTTTTAGTCTTTAATAAATAATCTAATCCTGCGAGGTGACTACTGCAGACACGCACATTGTGAGATGCTCAAACAATATATTGTTCAGCCCTACTGAGGAGTATAAGATATAATTCTGACACATATATTATACACACTACATACATATGGTGTAAAAAAGAGCTGAGTTGAAGTAGAATTTAAACCAAAATGTCAAACTAAAAAAATGTGTTAACCAATTCATTAAAATTTCACAGGATGGCTAATAATTTTAACTTCAACTGTATATATTATACTCACTACATACAGTGAAAAAAGAAATTAAGATAGAAATAGGACAGTTTGAGTCTGGAATGGAGGAAGTGACTGTAAACAGACTTTCCCAGATGCTCAGAGCGAATGCCACGCAGTCTGGCCTCCAAAATAAAGCCGAATGCTTTCACTTCCACGCGGTCTGAGAGCCACTCTAAATCCGGAGGCCTGGCCTGCAGAGGCGCGCGTCCCCCCGCAGAGAGGAGCAGCGGTGGGTGTGGCCCCTGAGGACATGGTTTTTGAGGGGGCCCCTCCCAAACGCTCAGCTGCATGCCAGCGCCCAAGGGCTCCAGTCTGCCTGACCAAAACCACCGCCAGCTACCCACGCCACGTTACACAGGCCAGCTGGTGGACGACGCCCCCTACAGGAGCTGCCAGAAACGGCTCACTATCCACCTGCAGATGCGCAATGCAGACGCTGCAAAAATGCTCTGCTTACAAATTTGCATGCATATATTTATCATCACACGCATGCATTGCAAAAAATGCTTCTCTTACTTAGAGTTTTTGGCCTTGTTTCTAGTCCAAATATCTAACAATTATTAAACCAAGAAGCATTTTCTAGACAAGCACAATCATTGCATGCGTGCACTAAAAAAGATGCTTTTCTTATAAATTTGCATGCACACATTTCACATCGCATACATGCACTGCAAAAAAAATACTTTTGTCTTGTTTCTAGTTCTAATATCTACAAAATATTAAATCAAGAAGCATTTTCTAGACAAGCACAAATATTGTCTTGTTTTCAGAAATAATAAGTCGAAGTTAAAGGAGTTAAAACAAGCAAAATAACTGCCAATGGGGTAAGCAAAATAATCTAGTTTTCTCTTTGAAGTAAGATTATTCTTCTCACTATCCACCTGCAGATGCGTAATGCACACACTGCCAAAATGCTCTTCTTACAAATTTGCATGCATATATTTCACATCGCATACATACACTGCAAAAACCTTGTCTTACTTAAGAGTTTTTGCCTTGTGTCTAGCCCAAATAATATCTAAAAATTCTTAAATCAAGAAGCATTTTCTAGACTAGTAACAAATATCATTTTGGTTTCAGAAATAATGTGTCAAAATAAAGTGAGTTTTTCCTTAACACAAAATGATTTGCCCTTGGGGTGAGCAAAACGGTCTCATGTCAAAAGGAAGAACAAGATTACTTTGCTTATCCCATTGACAGATTATTTTGCTTGTTTTAAGGAAAAACTTCCTTATTTTTTTGACATATTTTACAAGGGCCAGCTGGTGGACGACGCCCCCTATTGGAGCTGCCAGAAACGGTTTACTACCCACCTGTAAACGCGCAATATACACACTGCAAAAATGCTTTTCTTACAAATGTGCATGCACACAGTTCACATTGCATGCATGCACTACAAAAAATGCTTTTCTTACTTAGAGTTTGTGCCCAAATATCTAAAAATTCTTAAATCAAAAAGCATTTTCTAGACAGGCAAAAAATATTGTCTTGTTTTCAGAAATAATGTGTCAAAAATAAGCAAAGTTTTCCCTTAAAACAAGCAAAATAATCTGCCAATGGGGTAAGCAAAATAATATAGTTTTCGCTTTGAAATAAGATTAATTTGCTTACCCCATTGCCAGATTTTTTTGCATTATAATGGAACCTAATTGTAAAGCATGACTGTATTTGCAGTACTGCATTTGATTGAATTTAATTAAGAGAAGGGGTGATGCACTAATTTGAATCAACATAAAGAAATTGCAAGTAAAATGTCTGGATGCATCGAATGGATTTAGGATAATGTTAATGTTAGGTATAATGTTAAATTGCACCAGTTCTCTGCATCCTAAACAAGCATGATGCAATAAGCTTCCAGTGTAAACACTCAAAGCCTGAAATATAAATTGAATAAATTGGAAAACACTGGAAGTCTTACATTTCATTAATGGTTATAAATTTACATTTACATTTACATTTAGTCATTTAGCTGACGCTTTTATCCAAAGCGACTTACAATTGAGGTTCACAAAAGAAGCAATCAGTACAAGAGAAAACAAAGCATACATAAGTGAAATCGGACTAGACAGGTGTAGACGAAAGAGATGAGTTTAAAGACGATTTTTAAAGATGGACACAGAGTCTGCCAAACGTGTTGTAAGAGGCAGATCGTTCCACCATCATGGGACCGATTCAGAGAAAGTGCAAGAGAGTGATTTCTTACCTTTTTGGGACGGCACCATGAGACGACGCTCGTTAGCAGAGCGCAGTGGTCTGGAGGGTAAATATGTCTGTATTAGTGAGTGAAGGTAGGCGGGTGCTAAACCTGTGGTGGTCTTTGTAGGATATGAGCAGAGCTTTGAATTCGATGTGGGCGGCTATAGGGAGCCAATGTAACCTGACAAAGAGGGGTGTTACATGCGCTCTTTTCGGTTCATTGAAGACTACTCTTGCCGCTGCATTCTGTATCATCTGTAGAGGTTTGATAGTGCAGGCTGGGAGTCCAGCGAGTAAAGCATTGCAGTAGTCCAGTCCAGCCTGGACAGGACCAGAGCTTGTACCAGGATTTGTGCAGCATGCTCTGAGAGAAAAGGTCTGATCTTCCTAATGTTGTAGAGAAGGAATCTGCAGGACCTGGCAGTGTTGGCAATATGATCTGTGAAGGTTAGCTGGTCATCGATTATTACTCCCAAGTTTTTGGCTGTTCTGGAGGGTGCAGTGGTCAATGATCCCAGTTGAACAGAGAGGTTGTGACGGATCTTAGGGTTGGCGGAGATGACGAGAAGTTCAGTTTTCGTAAGGTTCAGCTGTAGGTGATGGTTCCTCATCCAGAGCGAGATGTCACTCAGGCATGCCGAGACGCGTGCTGAAACCGATTGATCATCCGGATGGAACACAAGGTGAAGTTGCGTGTCGTCCGCATAGCAGTGATAGGAAAAGCCATGCTTTCGAATGACGGATCCCAATGATGTCATGTAGATCGAGAAGAGCAGCGGTCCGAGCACTGAGCCCTGAGGGACGCCGGTCTTGAGATGTTGCGATTCCGAGACTTCACCTTTCCACGATACCCTGAAGGACCTACCTGAGAGGTAAGACTGGAACCATTGGAAAGCCGTATCAGAGATTCCCAAGGTCTTGAGGGTCGAAAGGAGTATGCAATGGTTAACCGTGTCTAAAGCAGCTGAAAGATCCAGTAGGATGAGGACCGATGACTTAGAGGCTGCCCTAGCCAGTCTTAGGTCTTCAACAACCGAGAGCAGTGCGGTCTCCGTGGAGTGGCCCCTCTTAAAGCCTGACTGCTTGCTGTCCAGGAGGTTGTTCTGAGTAAGGAAGGATGAGAGTTGGTCAAAGACGACACGCTCCAGAGTTTTTCCAATGAAGGGCAAGAGAGATACCGGTCTGTAGTTTTCTAGAAGTGCAGGATTAAGAGAGGGTTTCTTTAGGAGCGGGGTGATGCGAGCCTCCTTAAAGGCTGTAGGAACTGTACCAGAGTTTAGAGATGAGTTGATGATGTGTGTGAGTGCAGGGACGATCGATGGAGAGATAGCCTGAAGTAGATGGGTGGGGATAGGATCCAGCGGGCAGGTAGTCGGGTGGTTGGAGGCAATGATCTTTGCAATGTCGTCCTCCATTAGTGGAGAGAAAGAGGGGAGCGAGGTCTCAGGAGTCGGAGCGTGGACCATCGGAGGCGGAGCAGTGAACTGACTGCTGATGGTGGTAGTCTTCTTTACAAAGAAAGAAGCAAAATCATCAGCCGTCAAGTCCGAGAAGGGAGGAGGGGTAGGAGGACAAAGAAGAGCAGAGAAGGTTTTGAAGAGAGTCCGAGAGTCAGGTGAGTTGTTAATTCGAGTATGGTAGAACTGAGTCTTGGCCGCTGAGACGTCCGTAGAAAAAGAAGAGAGGGGAGACTGAAAGAGAGAGAGGTCGGCAGGATTGTTAGATTTGCGCCACTTTCTCTCAGCAGACCTGAGCCTGGATCTGTGTTCACGGAGAACATCAGATAGCCACGGAGCAGACGGGGTAGCACGAGCCGCTCGAGAGACGAGTGGACACAAACCATCTAGACAGGATGTTAGTGTGGAGCATAGAGAGTCAGTGGCACTGTCAGTGTTTAGTAGAGCGAGCTGGTCAGGTGGGGGGAGCATAGAAGAGACAGCAGAGGATAGGGTGAGTGGAGAGAGCGTGCGTAGGTTGCATCGGAAGGTTACAAGCGAGGAAGGAGGTGTCGTGTCGGGTGCGGTGAGGTCGAGATCAAGAGTGACAAGGAAGTGATCAGATGTATGCAGCGGGGTTACCCGAGTGTGGTGAGTAGAGCAGTAGCGTGTGTAGATGAGATCAAGTTGGTTACCAGATTTGTGGGTTGCAGGCATGGCAAGTCGCTTAAGGTCAAACGATGCGGTCAGGTTGTTGAAGTTAGCAGCTGATGATTTTTCAAGGTGGATGTTGAAGTCTCCAAGTACCACAAGAGGGGTGCCATCTTCAGGAAAAGAAGACATGAGGACATCGAACTCCTCCAAGAATTGTCCAAGCTGACCTGGGGGGCGGTAGATGACTACAAAAGTAATTCTAACAGGATGAATAATATTTACCACATGCGATTCAAAGGAGGTGTTGTCACATGAGGGTGCAAGTTGTTTGAACCTCCATTCGTTTGGGATGAGAAGACCAGTTCCCCCACCTCTACCAGATGTGCGGGAGCTGTGGGAGAAAGTGTAGTTATTGGAGAGGGCAGCCGGCGTGGCATTGTCCTCTGGTTTGATCCAGGTTTCAGTAAGTGCTAAAACAGAGAGACCAGAGTGTTTAGCCATGGCCGGAATAAAGTCTGCCTTGTTGACAGCAGATTGGCAGTTCCATAAGCCTATGGGAATAGAAAGTGCACTGGATGCAGATGTATGAATAGTAATCAAATTAGCAGTGTTGCGTCGTCTATGACGTGATCCAAAACATTTATGATTGTTATTGACAGTAGGAATTTGAAAACACATGGTTAATGCTAAGAATAACGCGAGAGAAAATAAATAGAAGAAATAAGGTTAGATACACAGATAAGAGCTAGATAGAACTAAATACAAATCAAAGTGCGATACTCAAGTGCCCTGTCTGTGTCCCTGTTCGGTGGAGACGCGCAGGTAGAGTCGCAGGTCTTTACTCTCTTCGGTCTTCACGCGATGTGGGCTGCACGCGATGAAGGCTGCCGCGGTGCTATTCACACTTAAATACTTCCTGATTCACGTGTCTGAATTCAGCAGGACACGCCTTCTGTCCCCCACTATAATACACAAACGAAACTAACACTATAGCAAGCGTGAGTAGCGCGGATTTAACACGTGAAAACGCCGGTAGTAAACAATCAAGGCAGATACTGTGTGAAACTAAACAAGGCTACACTTACTAGGATCTGTACACTCTTGTTGCTAAGATGCTTCTAAATAAAACTGGGCATAATCTGAAACTCATTGACCCTATTATAACTTTAAAGTACATTTTGCAGATTGGAAAGGACCTTTTAAAGAATATTATTTAATTTTCTTTTAATTAAAGTATTTAAAGAAAATAAGATAGGAACACAAATGAAATAGAATTAATCTGAACTACATTTTATCAGGCTTAATATTCAAAAATGCAAAATGGAAATGAAAACCACTTTCACATTGGAAATTTAATTCGATTTGATTTACATGAGCCAATATTTTAAACTCTAAATCACAAAAAGGTCATTTAAAAAGAGTTGTTTAACATTTTTGTTGTATTCATTAAAAACATTTAGCCGCTTACATTTTGCCTTAAACTGCATAATAGTTGAAAACGAAGTGTTTTATTCTTAAATTAAGACAAAACATGTTTGATATCATCAGACTCAATGGGGAAAAGAATTCATTCATTCATTCATTTTGTGGCGATACAGAAACTTTCTGTACTGCCCTCTGTGTGTTTACTTCTTTCGTCATTGCCTTCTACGAAATGAGTTCATCACCATTGGATGTGAGGACTAATTACGATGAGGGGAAATTGCATAAAAGAGTTTTTTTTATTATTTTGAGAGAAGAGAGTCTGACCTCCAGTGTGGGAAGTTGTGTTAGCGTCATCAAGTTGTGGGTGTGGCTCTGCCTGGGCGTTGGTTTGAGGAAGCTGAGGAAGAGATGCGGGTGATGCTCACGTTTATACATTGAACTGTCTTCCATAACCACCGTACTGCAAGTTAGCTGGTAACTGCTGACGTGTACCAGTCCTTTGTCATCATCGTGCTGCCAAAGTTAGGTGGTAACTGCTGACGTGTACCAGTCCTTTCTCACCGTCCGTGCTGCCAAATCACCTGCCATTGAACTGCTGACGTGTAACCTCTTCAAACCACTGTACTGCAAGTTGCTTGGGTTGACTGTGTTGGAGGAAGATACACTAAATGCAGCATCAACTCATCACCACTGTGGTTCAGTAGTCAGCACGTTGCGTTGTGACACCGCCAACCCGAGTTCGAACCTCCCTTGAGTAGTATTTTTTATTTTTTTGTGTCAAGACATATAATACTGTTGGGTTACTTATATAGGTGTACATATTTTATTTACTTTTTGTGTGTGACCACCGTTACAATTTTCATTCCGCTTAGTCCCTTTATTAATCAGGGGTCGCCACAGCGGAATGAACCGCCAACTTATCCAGCATATGTTTTATGCAGCGGATGGGCTTCCAGCTGTCACCCAGTACTGGGAAACATCCATACACTATCATTCACACTCATACACTACGGTCAATTTAGCTTACCCAATTCCCCTATAGCGCATGTCAGGACTGTGGGGGAAACCGGAGCACTCGGAGGAAACCCACGCGAACACAGGGAGAACATGCAAACTCCACACAGAAATGCCAACTGACCCAGCCGAGGCTCGAACCAGCAACCTTCTTGCTGTGAGGCGATTGTGCTACCCACTGCGCCACCGTGACGCCCGGGGAAAAGAATAAATTTAGTAAATAAAAAGTCTGTGTCCATCAAAAAATGACATAATATTCTGTGAATTCTATCAGTATACACCCAAAATCATTTTAGCCAGCTAGTGTTGACTTGTCTAGACAGCAAATTTGTGAAAAAGTTGTGTATGTATTTCAGCCAAATCATAACATTATTGGCATTAAAACACCCCATAAAATGCATTGAAGTAAATGAGGTCACCTACAAGTGGACAAAATTAAATTATTTACATAGAAATGATTCATTCTTACAACAAGCAAAAATATTGATAGCATGATGCATGGTAGGCTAATCATTGAAAAAAATCTCAAAAAAATAACTAACTAAATCAAGTTTCAACAATTAAACATATATTTAAAAAAGCTTTAAACACATACCGCCCATCAAATGCCCTTCTCAAAAGCTATACACATTTACAAAACTAGTTTAAAATGTTTTTGAACATATGTGCTTTCTTTTAGAAATATGTCACCTACAGTAAACCCAGCAAAACCATAAGAACCACTTCAGCCAAACTCTGAGCTGGATTTGTGCTACAGGCTTTCCAGAAGGAGATTTTAGCATTCAGCAATGAAAACACAACAAACGTTCAGTAGCAAACACAGATAATTTAAGCATCACTGGTAGTTTCTTGGAATAAATGATGTATTAAAACCATGTGGCTTACAATAATATGCAGTAAAGCATGACCACACTTCTGAAAAAAAGGTTCTTTACTGGCATTATTTAATGCTCCATGAAGCACGTTTTCATTACACAAAAGGTTCTTTATAGTAGGAAGATACTTGGATTATTAAAATTCTCTTAACACTAATTAGCCACCCTGCTGAAAAAAACAGCATATGCTGGTAAGGTATGTTTTGATGCTGGTATGCTGGTCTTGCTTGTTTCAATGCTGGTTTTGCTGGTCTCAATGCTGGTCCTGCTGGTCTCAATGCTGGTTTTGCTGGTCTCAATGTTGGTCTTGCTGGTCTCAATGCTGGTCCTGCTGGTCTCAATGCTGGTTTTGCTGGTCTTAATGCTGGTTTTGCTGGTCTCAATGCTGGTTTTGCTGGTTTCAATGCTGGTTTTGCTGGTTAAAATGCTGGTTTTGCTGGTCTCAATGCTGGTTTTGCTGGTCTCAATGTTGGTTTTGCTGGTCTCAATGTTGGTCTTGCTGGTCTCAATGCTGGTCCTGCTGGTCTCAATGCTGGTTTTGCTGGTCTTAATGCTGGTTTTGCTGGTCTCAATGCTGGTTTTGCTGGTTTCAATGCTGGTTTTGCTGGTCTCAATGCTGGTCCTGCTGGTCTCAATGCTGGTTTTGCTGGTCTCAATGTTGGTCTTGCTGGTCTCAATGCTGGTCAGGAGCAGCACTGAGACCAGCAAAACCAGCATTGAGACCAACCCTGAAACCAGCAAGACTAGCATTGAGACCAGCAAAACCAGCATTGAGACCAGCAAAACCAGCATTGAGACCAGCAAGACCAGCATACCAGCATCAAAACATACCTTACCAGCATATGCTGTTTTTTTCAGCAGGGCAATATGGTTTTTCCATGGCCTCACTACTGTAACATTCATTTTTGTGTTTAAATTATCAAAAGTCATACATAAATTTAGTACTTTGACCACTACAAACGCATACTTAAAATATGTTGTTCCTCTAATAACAGACGAGAATGTAATGTTCAACATACATAATACAACAAATACACAAGCAGGCACTGAAAATACATGAACAGAATTCAAAACATGACAAACAATATTCATTTTAAACATATGCTAGCTATAATATATAAATGTATTTTTGCTAAAGCACTCATTTAATGTCTGCTATTGTTTATGAGGAGCACATAAATTAAACAACTGTCATGTGCATTACAAATAATGGGTTTTGCTCAATAGTAACGTTAGTATGCCTATAATCTCGTAGCTATAGTACTTTTAGTCTTGTTTTGCTAACCAAGTGGCTAATAATGAAATCTTACCTTTAATTTCGTCATAGGATAGTTGGTTTTATGTTGCCATAAACATGGCTCAGTGCATTACAAATCAATCCTTAATAAATGTCATTATATAAATTAATTTTGATACTGGTGCTATGTGACTTAAAATGACTCGAGACGTCGCCAAAAACGCCATTAAGCGCGTGCTTTTTGTTTTGTTTACCTGACGTTGATGGAATCATGGTGTAAAATGTCATTTGTGTTGTAGACTGTTCGATATAGCCTATTTATTAGATGTGTATTTTATGTGGCTTACTTGATATGACAGCGATAATCTTGTACTGAGTCATTCTGGTCCAGTTTTTGACGTTAAACTATCGCGATTATTTGGTAAAGACGAATTAGCTCTGTTGGTCAAAACAAACACCAGCTGTTATTTAGCTTTGTGGACTTGGAATGTACAGTAAAAATGCGGACATTTGCAGGAATCGACACTAAAGACAGGTTGGCCACTGCACAGAAAACACTATAAAACACTCAAAACACATTTACCACACATAAATAGCTACCTGCACATGTTTAGCATCATTGTATTGTTCAATATTGATAAAAAAAAACTTAATTTTCAACTAAAAAATTATGTAAAAAATGTTTAATATATATTTTCTTAATATCTATGAAACAAATACAGTTTAAACATAAAATTTAAAGCAAAAAAACATCAAAAAGTGACCTTTATTTACAATACTTAACCATTGTATAAACTAAATTAGAATGAGCTCATAAAACTGTCTGCATAATAATTTTACAATAATTAGAAAAAGACCAGCTTTACTCGCAGGCCACACAGTATTATTATTCGGAAGCTCTGTTTTGTAAATGTGATAATTATATGCTTGTGAAATACCCTCGCACAAAGGAAACGCATCATCCTGCTTTAACACACAGTCACGCCTTTGCATCTGCAATCTCTCTATTGCTCTCATATTCAATAAATTCACCTGACTGCGTAGCTTCATTATAGACAATTTATGACTGTAGCCGTCCTGTGTCATATGCATGCGCTCGTGTCTGCTTCATGCATACATATGTGAGTCTCTTTGTACAGATGTGACCGCAGTGAACCATGCAGCCCATTTCTTTCCACAACAAAGGGCAATTAACCAGCGCAGGCTCTCAGTCGACCGCCAGCCGCACTTCCACAAGCACCACCGAGAGTTTAAAGCAGAGCCGAAAAACGAGGGGCCTCCCTGCCCTGATTCAATCCAGACGCTGCAGAACTCGCTAAATTAGTCCCAGATTATGGCTGATTGTTTAGGAAGCACTTACAAACTTACTAAAGAGCAGTTAGCTTAAAAAATCTAGCAAATAATAATTATAGGTCACTGCAAGAACATTGTTTAGGCCTGCTGTGAGTGAGCAGCTCTCCTATGGAAGTAAACATGGGTGTTATGTTAGGGATAAAGTACATCTTGGAGATTGTTATCACAGAATAAAGCCTGATAGGTTTATTGGAGTAATGTTGTAAAAGACTGTAGGGTTTATTTATGTGAAAACAACCATCCAGGATGTACTTTATCATGCTTTTAACATGGCTGCTTGCCACAAAACATAAAAAGTAGACACAAAACAGACAGTTCTGAGACATAATAGTTTATTAATTCTTTAATTAAATGCAAAGCTGACAGAATGAAAACAGCTGATGGAGTATACACTAACCTGTGTATTATTCAGACACAAGATGGCGCCAAACAGTCAAAAACACAAAGCTGACAGAAACGAAACTAGCTGATGGAGTATACACTAACCTGTGTATTATTCAGACACTAGATGGAGACAAACAGTCAAAAACACAAAGCTGACAAACTAAAACAGCTGATGGACTATACACTAACCTGCGCATTATTCAGACACTAGATGGAGACAAACAGTCAAAAACACAAAGCTGACAGACACTAAAACAGCTGATGGAGTATACACTAACCTGTGTATTATTCAGACACTAGATGGCGCCAAACAGTCAAAAACACAAAAGCTGACAGACAGCATATTCTAAGCTACATATTATTATACATCTAATATATTTGTTCTATTATTTGTTCTATTATATATATTTGTTAGTTATTATTGTTTGTTAATGTAAGTTAATAAAAATACAACAATCATTAAATCATGTTAGTTTAGGTCTATTAAATAATCAACCCAGGCTCATTCTGAAAACCGCCGCTATATACATTTCTGGAGAGTGCCAGATACGTCCCAGGAGCAGGTTTTTTTTGCAGTTTTTGTTTTCACGAATCCACCAGAGGTCGCTGTGTACGCTTTTTCAGGTCTCAAGTTTCTCTTGCGAGTGCCATTCGTGCCTGCTCTTCTCGCGTAAATCCACCAGAGGCCACTGTCGACTGACTGACTGACTGACCGACCAACCGACCGATCGATCCCCCCACCCACCCCCTTCCCTAAACCCAACCAATAGCATTTTTAAAAGCACAGATTGACCCAATCACCCACTTCCCTAAACCCAACCCACAGTGTTTTAAAAAGCAATCCTGAAAAAAAAGAAAAGCCCTCGCCTGATTTTTACCACGTTTTCAGATTTTACCACATTCTCACCCTGTTATTTACTTGTTTATTTATTTTTTGCCTTCTGTTTTTGTCTTACCTGGTTTCTGGAACCGTTCTTCGCCGAACTCGAACCCCATCATCGTGGTCAACTCCTCTCTCCGTCTCAAGTCCGCCGACATACATGGCGAGCTACTGGACAAACTGGTAACAGCGGGAAAGCCGTCCATATGGAGGTCAGCTGGTAACCGTGAAAAGGAACGGCGTCATACCGCCCCCTAGCTTTCGTTTTAAAGACAAAATGCAGCCATACGTACTTCTGACTACATAATTCGCGATCTCCAGAAATGTATATAGGGCTACGCCTATGGTGTAAATAATTGTATTTTTAATTATGCATTATGTAAATGTAATAATGTTAAATAACTTCAATACATACATTATTACATTCACATAATGTATAATTAAAAATACAATTATTGAATAGACTTGAGCATAGTAAATGAATAATAATACATGCTTTTGAATAATGTTTTATTAGGGGCAACACGGTGGCTCAGTGGTTAGCACTGTGACCTCACAGCCAGAAGGTCACTGGTTCGAGTCTCGGCTGGGTCAGTTGGCGTTTCTGTGTGGCGGTTTGCATGTTCTCCCCGTGTTGGCGTGGGTTTCCTCCGGGTGCTCCGGTTTCCCCCACAGTCCAAACACATGCGCTATAGGGGAATTGATGAACTAAATTGGCCGTAGTGTATGAGTGTATGAGTGTGTGTGAGAATGAGTGTGTATGGGTGTTTCCCAGTACTGGGTTGCAGCTGGAAGGGCATCCGCTGTGTAAAACATATGCTGGAATAGTTGGCGGTTCATTCTGCTGTGGCGACCCCTGATAAATAAGGGACTAAGCCGAAGGAAAATGAATGAATGTGAATTGACTAATGTTAACATATGCAATCCTATCGTAAAGTGTAATATATTTGCATAGCTGAAATTGCTTTTAGAAAACATCTGTCAAAGGAAACGTAAGCTGTGTATTAACTATAATTATGAGTAAATGCAGCATAAAAGCAGTGAGGCCCTGATGTCCTGAATTTCATCATCATATGCCCACTCCTCTATATTTCGCTCCTACTTTTCATCCCACATCTTTTCCTTCCATTCTCCACTTCATCTCTGAGCGTCTCATGTGGCGCTGATTGAACCCCATCAAAGAGTGCGGTGAGAGGAGACGAACTGCTGCAACTTCAGCCGCTCACAGGCTAATGAGGCTCTCTCTCTCACACACACACACACACACACACACACACACACACACACACACACAC
>CAIGQV010000906.1:941462-961601 GCA_903798115.1 Danio jaintianensis
CTTAAAAAGCTGTATAATCTAGAACATCTTAGAGACACTGGATTTGGCTCTTTTCTCAAACAAGACTTTCAAACATGCTACTTATGCTAACAGTGAATAGCTACACGCTAACTGTGATTAGCTAAGGGTTAGGACATGCTAATAGTTCTAACAACATGCTAGTGACATGCTAGTCATGCTAGAAACAACATTATAATCATGTTAGAATCATGCTAGTGACATGATAATCATGCTAAAAATGCTAGTAACTTGAATCCTCCCAGCAATGTTCTAGGGCATGCTAATCATGCCAGCAATATGCTAGTAACATGCCAATCATGCTAAAATTATGCTTGCAACATTTACATTTATTCATTGAACGGACACTTTTATGCAGAGCGACTTACAAATGACTTACAAACTACTTAGCAAATACCCACAACAGCCTAGCAAATACCTAGCAATCGCCTAGCAATGTCCAAAAAACAGCCTTGCAAATACCTAGATTATGCTAACAACCACATAACACCCTAACAATGACATAGCAACCACTCAGAACACCCTCGTATCTGCATAGTAACACCTACAACATCTTAGCAACTACCTAGCAACCACCCAGATTACTCTAGCAATATCCTAGCAACCACCCAGAGTACCCTAGCAACTGCATAGCAACCCTCAGAGTACCATACCAAGCACACAGAGTAACCTAGAAACACCATAGTAACCACTCATTTTATCTTAGCAACTGCCTAGCAACAACCTAGATGTATTTCAAGAGTTCGCCCTTAGCTGATGATTGATTATAAAGCGTGTTTGGCATGCTGTCCCGGGAGAGAGCCCTGAGCTCATGAGATCCTCGAGCCCGGGGCTCCCTCCCGTTGCAGGGCGAGAGGGGAGTTTGAGCTCAGGTAGGTCTCGAGAACTCCCCTGCTTGATAAAGGTGAATTCGAATTATGAATAACTATGGAGAGAATATTGCTGAATTAATCGCTCGTCTATGGTGTCGATTTGGTTGATCAATTTACTTATGTTACATGTTTTTGGACTGTGGGAGGAAACCGGAGAGCCCGGGGAAAACCCACGCAAACACGGGGAGAACATGCAAACTCCACACAGAAATGTCAACTTGGCAAGGTAAAGGCTTGAGCAAGTGACATCCTTGCTGTGCGGCAACAGTGCTAACCACTGGGCCTCCGTGCTGCCCTGTCGAGGAAAGGGGAGGAGTAGGGGTGGAAGGGGGGATTCTTCAAGACGAAGATGGCTAAGGTAAGATACTCTGGTTATTTATAGTGATTTAGGAATGATCTGATTGGTGGATCATGCATTTAGCTAATGCGGGACCGGCTGTTATCAATCATAAGCACGTGCTCCTCTCGAAATTAGTTTATGAATAAACTTCACTTATCTATCTATACAAACTGTATCAAACTTCAAGCTTTTTAAAACTACTTCAAACTTTCAGGCCAACATCAACATTTGTCTACGAACTTTACTTTCCAGTTATAAAACGCACTCCAAAGCTTAAGACAGATGATGTCCATATTTTTTCTTTCCGAATTATATTCATAATGCTTAAACACAAATGAGAGTGAACTAAAATTATGATGCTTATTAATTTATGTTTTAATGTTATTTCATGTTATTCAGACAATCGTGCAGATACACACGTTATTGACTCACAAGCTGAGATGTGTTTACTGACTCACCGATGATGCACAGCCCTTCTTGTGCCCTGGTAATGCCCACATTTACTTGATGAGGGTCCGTGATGAATCCAAGCCGCTTCATAATCCAGGATTTGGGTGGTTGCGTCTCTATTTCAGACTTGGGACAAGAGCGCACTGTTGACATGATGACGTACCTCCATTCACTACCTGCAGCCAAACGAAGGATCAGAAATAGTAGACAGCTACTGAAAGAATTTACAGGCCACTTGACAATTCTCTGTTTCACCATTTTATATGTTTGACTAAAATATAATGTTGATTAATTTTGTAAACTACTGATGACATTTCTTCTCAATTAAAAAAAACCCTGTTTATTTCATTTAGCATAAACATTTTTTTAGATGTATTTAGATTAATTTTTAGAGCAGAAAATGCAAATGTTTTAACATCAGAAGAGTAACATCAGAAGATATTCCACCATAAATGTATATTTGCTGGAATAACCCTGATTTTCAATCACAACAAATGAAAACAACGTCAGTTATTCTGACTGTATATGTAATTTTCTGGGAAAAATATGCACTAAATGACGATATTTGTATTTGACATTTGGAAGAAATGTTCTCAGACCTTTTATGAATAAAACAAATATTAACATTTTACCCAAACCCATTCCTAATAAATCCACCAGGAGCATTAAAACTGTTAGCTTTGTCATGTTTATTAATGTTCAATGCGCCATTAGTGAACATATTGATGTAAAATGAGATTTTTGAAGAATTATTACCTTGACTTCTCATGATGGTGTTGACTGTGATGTCTCGTATATGGTTATCATGCAGAGACTCACTAATTTTGGCCACTTGAGCATTATATGGTGTCAGAATGGCAATGTCCTTTGTCTTGATCCCAGCCTCAGTCAAAAGAATGGCCACCCGCACCTATTGGGATGAGAAATGATTATCAGTAGGCTACTACAACAAATTATTTTTAAAAAATCCAATACTAACTTTTATCTTTCACAATTATTCTCTAATATTCATTCATTCATTCATTCATTCATTCATTTTCCTTCGGCTTAGTCCCTTTATTAATCTGGAGTCGCCACAGCGGAATGAACCGCCAACTTATCCAGCATATGTTTTGCACAGCCGATGCCCTTCCAGCTGCAACCCAATCCATACACTCTCATTCACACACATACACTACTGCCAATTTAGTTCATCCAATTCCCCTATAGCGCATGTGTTTGGACTGTGGGGGAAACCCACTCCAACACGGGGAGAACATGCAAACTCCACACAGAAATGCCAACTGACCCAGCCGGGACTCGAACCAGTGACTTTCTTGCTGTGAGGCGACAGTGCTAACCACTGAGCCACGGTGTCGCCCTCTTTAATATTTATATATATTTATATATACTTTGAACGTATAATGCTATATCAGTCCTTTTCTATTGTATATTGTTTGTTATAAAAAACGCTATCTGACCTTCTACTAGCCTATAATATCCTACCTTATATACCACATACTGTTTTTCATTCATTCATTCATTTTCTTTTCGGCTTAGTCCCTTTATTAATCAGGGGTCGCCACAGCGGAACGAACAGCCAACTTATCCAGCGTATGTTTTACGCAGCGGATGCCCTTCCAGCTGCAACCCATCACTGGGAAGCATCCATACACACTCATTCATAAACATACACTACGGACAATTTAGCCTACCCAATTCACCTATAGAGCATGTGTTTGGACTTGTGGGGGAAACCGGAGCACCCGGAGGAAACCCACGCCAACACGGGGAGAACATGCAAACTCCACACAGAAACGCCAACTGACCGAGCCAAGGCTCGAACCAGCGACCTTGTTGCTGTGAGGCGAACGTGCTACCCACTGCGCCACCGTGCAGCCTATTCTGTTTTTGATTACTTCTATTTATAAGTGAATTTGGAAACATCTACCAAATAATGTAAATTTATATAAATGTTTTACCTTCATTATGTATTTTCAATTTAAAGTGCGGTCACGTGACGCCGATCTAGCACGTCACCAACAGAATAATTTAGCAATAATTTTACAAAGATGTCGGAAACGTTTTTGCTTTTTTAGGATGAAAACTACTTTTTAAAAATGTAAAGTTGCTTTATACTGCCACAAACGTGCTCAAAAATGTCGATGTTACGATAGGAAGCTTCGGTCGAAAGCGCGCCTTTGACAAGGAGTTGTTTGTGTCTCCTTGGAAACAACCGCCATTATTTGCAGCCCAACGTCATCGACTGAGGAGAATCGGGAAGAACGTAAATGTCCTCTCTTTAACAGTTATCTGGTAAGTTTATTTAAAAAGATAAATCAATTTTAAAGCACGTGTTTAAAATGATTAAACCACCAGTTGAAGTGTCAGGTTAAAATGACTGTTCTTCTCTTCTTTCAGACCATTTAGTCATTTTTCATAGTGGCCGTTTGGAATCGCAAGATGGCGCCAATTTAGCTATTAACGTTAGCTCATGTTATGAAAATACTGAAAACGTATAAGAGGGGCTAATGTAAGAAACATACGTGATCATCAGATCTCACATCCTCTGTGGATGTTTATGAAACCATTTATTCATTCAAAAGTATAATGTTGTGTACTAGGAGTTCAGAGAATGTAGATGTATAGTGTTTAATAGTTTTCACTGTCTTACATAGGCTATTGTTAATACAGCAAACTACGAACGTGTCATTTGTGGAGCTTAATATGCTATATTATTTTAAATATACCTTTTTAATTTACTCTAAAGCTCAAATATCAATTTCATTGACTGTCTGCACTTGTCACTTACCACTTCTTCTGCCTCTTCCATATTTGCCTTTGAGTTTTCATTGCCTTGTTCAGTTCGAACCACCAGACTTTTCTCCTTTCCTTCAACATGACCGAAAGCGATGCAGGTTTGCTTTGTTTGAGTAAGGAATAGTTTTGATTTGGGTGGTATTCCAGTTTGTAATCTCCCCCCATAGAACTCATTAGATGGAAATGCACAAATGTCTTCTTGCTGGTAGAGAAGTTAAATAATGGAGAAAATGTTAAATTTAAATACAGTGAAACTGTATAAAACAGAACTTATACTGTGCAGTTATTTAGATCATTGCTTGATATCACTGGATAATGAACTGTGAATTGATATAGACCTCTAAAGCAAATGTGTGTAGATATAAATACAGCATTGAAGCTATATTCCAATAGGTTATTACCATTCTGTACTGGGTGTCAAGCATGAGCGCGTTCTCCATGTAACGTTCAAAAAGAGATCTGCTCATTCCCAATCGCTCTGCCACCTCGCAGTGGACCACCGGTTGAAGCTGCTTGTGATCGCCAAGAAGTACAATCTAAAACATGAATTAGTAGGATAAGAACATAGAAATGCATTCTTTGTTCATTGCAAACATCATGAAAATAGAGTACTGTTTTACCCATTTTATAAGGTAAACTCTGCAATTCTGAGGCCTCCCACATGGAAAAATATTGTAATTTATAGCAAATACTAGTTTTTTTTTATCATATACTGTAGTAAAGTGTATTATACTGTATACATTATAGCAGGGGTTCCCAAACTTTTCAGCCTGCGACCCCCAAAATAACAATACCAGTGACTCACGACCCCCAATATCCACTGAGGTGGTTATAAATATAGAAACCTTGCATGCAACGGTGCACACACACCAATAAGCCCAAGTCTATTCTTCGTTTAATTTTTTTAAATGTATGTGAGTGCTGTAAATGTGCCAGAAAGTTTAACCTGCTGCCACCTGCTGCATCTGATGCTATTGCTGTGTCTTTAATATAATGTAATCACCCCAAGGGTCGCAATTCAATAGAAAAAAAAAAAAAATCAAATCAAAAGGCTGTAACTATAAACTACTATTTTTATCTTCAGTAGGTTATGGATAAAATATGGTAATTCTAATGGTTTAATAAAATTAATTAGATTTTTGGAAAACACCAAGCGACCCCCCCTTCATTGTCATGCGACCCCCCGGGGGGTCCCGACCCCCACTTTGGGAACCACTGTATTATAGTATTTACAACTCATTTTTAATGAATGCTACACCACACTGTAGTATTAACAATAGTGAACTGATAAACTAATAAATACGGTATACTTTATATTTTACTACAGTAAACTGTGGTGTATTGTAGTATAATATACCCTATAGTTATAGAAAACTATAGTATTGGGTCAATGGTTAACTACTATAGATTTTCCACAACAAATTAATTCAAGTAATTTACTATAGTATTTATTTACTATAAGTTACTAAAGTATTCTTTCATATGGGCTGTTACAACAGAAGATGTTATAGATTAGATTAGATTCAACTGTATTGTCACAAGTACAAGGCAAAGAAATGCAGTTTAGGTCTAACCAGGAGTGCAATAGCAGCAAGTGCAGGATACAGGTATAAGTTATAAAGTGCAATTATAGAAAAACAATGGGTAATATTTACAGATGGATGTACTATGAACATTATATACAGGTTGTATTAACTATGAGCAGAGATTAACAATAGATGAATATATGTACAGGTTGCTATTAATAATCAGAAGTATACAGATAGATATGAACATAATTACAAATGTATATGTACAGTGGGTGCATATGGCTTGCTTAATTTGGGTGTATTTTTATTAATTTTGGTGGATTTTTTGCTCCAAGCTCCTGTAAACAAGAGGGGGGCTCATTTTAAAGAGTAACCCGTATATGCATATACTGTATTTTCAAAATAAAAATTCATCCAAAATAATAGGTAATATTTACAAAATATATTTGTGCGTACTGTGTATATATTTATGTGTAAATAAATATATGCATGACTGTATAAAATATTTGTTTTTATTTATATATAAATATTCATATATAATACAAATATAAATATATATGTAAATATATTTCATTTGTATATTTTTTATGTACAGTATGTGTGTGTATTTATACATATATACATAATAAACACAGTACACATGCATATATTATGTAAATACAAACTTTTATCTTGGATGCGATTAATCACAAATAATCGTTTGACAGTACTAATATACATATATTCAGATGGGAAATGGCGGCCTGTTTATTTTGATACCTGTTTTGAATACTAGCCTCCAGTAGCCTTTAATGTGCTGCTAATATCCAGTATTTAGAGTTTGTCTAAATACAACACTGGTTTGCAATCATACCTGCTCGGGCTTATGAGCCACGAGGGGAATAAAGGCTTCAGGTTCAGTGGCCATGGCACATTCGTCAACGATGATCTGCTTAAAGTCAAGGGTTTCAGCCAGTGCTGGATGTGAAGCTGCGGTGCAGGTGCACAAGATTACGTCATGGTGCAGTAATTCATGCTTTCGAGCCTTTTGGAGGATTTCTCTGAAGCTGTAAGAATTAGGTTTACATTTCTATTAAAATGTGTCCATAAATTTCCAACAAAGAAGAAATAATAACATACCGAAAATAGATTTGAAGTAGTGCTAATTGTGATTAATTGCATCTAAAACAAAATATATTTGTGCGTACTGTCTATATTTTTATGTATAAATATACATGCATTGTGTAGAAATATATGCATGACTATGATGTATAAAATATTTGGATATATTTATATATAAACAAATATTTTATACAATATAGTCATGCATATATTTATAAACAAAAATATAGACAATATTTATATATAACACAAATTATATATTAATATATACTCAAATAAATTTCTTTTGTATTTTATGTACAGTATGTGTGTGTATTTATACAAATATTATATACATAAATATACACATTACACTTGTATATATTATGTAAATACAAACTTTTATCTTGGATGCGATTAATCGTTTGACAGCATTAATTTGAAGTTATTAAGCCATACATACAGTTTTCTTTCTTCATCAGTGAATGGATCTCCTCTTTGGACTTTCATATCAAAAGCACGTATTTGTGTGGAGAATGGGTTGCCCTCCTTTCGAATGAGGTGGTGTAAGGCAATGGAGCTAAAGAGACAAAATAAACATCTTTTAGTGAAAATTAAGGTTTATTCTTCTGTACGGCATGTATTTCAAAGCAAATGATAGTTGTCTTTTTATAATACAGGAAAGAACAGAACAGTGGCAGAAACTGGAGAAATCCAGAGAGTACAGGAATGGGAACCAGCTCCGAGAATACCAGTTAGAGAGAATGAACTGGCTGCTTTTCAATTGGTACAACAGGTAAAAGAAGATATTAGAGTTTACATTCATATTTGAGCCTATTTTGAGGTATAAAGTCAATAATTTAAGAATAATTCATAATTAATAGTAACAATTCCTCATATTTATATAGCGCTTTTCTGGACACTCAAAGCCCTTTACACATTGGCGGGAATCTCCTCATCCACCACCAGTGTACAGCATCCACCTGGATGATGCGACGGCAGCCATATTGCGCCACACCGCACACCACACACCAGCTGATTGGTGGAGAGGAGACAGAGTGATGAAGCCAATTATGATATGGGGATGGTTAGGAGGCCATGATGGACAGAGGCCAGTGGGCAGATTTGGGCAGGATGCCGGGGTTAAACCCTTACTCTTTTTCGAAGGACATCCTGGGATTTTTAACGACCACAGAGAGTCAGGACCTCAGTTTAACATCTCATCCGAATAAACTAAATCTGATAATAATGAAGTTGATATAAAGTAAAAAAAAAAAAAAAAACAGATTTATAAAATAAAAATAATAGCAATAAATTAACATAATAATCTTTTTTTAAATTTTTTTTATAATTAATCTCAGATGTTTAATTAGCTGCATTTAGGACTATCAATGTTAATACAATTGGCTTATGAAAAACATTATGTCTACAGAACAAACCACTGTTGTCCAATGTTGCCTAATTAACCTAATTAGTTTAGTTAACCTGGCGGTTCATTCCGCTGTGGCGACCCCTGATAAATAAGGGAAAACGAATGAATGAATGAGTTTAGTTAACCTAATTGATCTAGTTAAGCCTTTAAATTGGCTGAATACTAATTTCTTGCAAAATAACTAGTAAATATTAAGTACTGTCATAATGGCAAAGACAAAAGGATATATTATTTATATACATTCATTCATTCACTTTCTTTTCGGCTTAGTCCCTTTATTAATCTGGGGTTAACAATGGACAGCATTTGTCAAATACCTGAGCTCAGTGTTGGGTTTTTCTCCTCTTTTAGAGTTGCGTGACAGCTTCAGATTGCAGCCTGGGTATGGAAACTCCAACATCTCCATCTGATCACTGTAGACCCGGAGAGGTTTAAGATGGTCTCGAAGATGTAGGAGATGACCTGCAACACATTTATATAAACCATTATAAGTGCAGTGATCTTCCTTGGTCAGGTATGTACAGTATCTGTGCATGTGCAGTCATGTCAGCACACCCTATTGAATGTCATGGTTTACAGAATCAGGACATAATTAAAAAATATATGGTAGGTATAAAAGGACAGGTCTTAAAATTTGTAATATAAAACTTCAGATGAACAACATCACATGACATCTCACACCATCTCATTTAGACATACAGTTGAAGTCACGATGATTCGTCCTCCTGTGAACTTATTTTTCTATTATAAACAGAACTATGTTTAACAGATTCAGGAATTTTTCACAGTATTTCCTATAATATTTTTTCTTCTGGAGAAAGTCTTATTTGTTTTGTTTCGGCTAGAATAAAAGCAGTTTTTAATTTTTTTTAAGGTCAATATTATTCGCCCTCTTAAGCAATATTTGTTTTGGATTGTCTCCAGAACAAACCACTGTTATACAATGACTTGCCTAATTACCCTAACTTTACCATAATTAACCTAGTTACGCCTTTAAATGTCACTTTAAGCTGAATACTAGTGTCTTGAAGAATATCTAGTCTAATATTATGTGCTGTCATCATGGCAAAGAGAAAAGACATCAGTTATTAGAAATGAGTTATTAAAACTATTATGGTTAGAAATGTGTTGGAAAAATCTTTTGTGGAAAAAATATACAGGAGGGCTAATAAGTCTGACTTCACCTGTACACCGATATTCAATAATTCAATATATCATGTGATAATGAACATCCACAATATTGATATCATGGGCACTTCAAAAGGGAATATTTATTTATTATTTAAACTATTAGAGAGTCCTTTAAAGGGACAGTTCACCCAAAACTAAAAATGCTGTCATCATTTACTATCCCTTTATTTGTTCCAAACCTTTAGGAGTTTCTTTCTTCTGGTGAACACAAAAGATATTTTGAAGAAACCTAAAAACATATAAACATTGTCTTCTATAGTATTAGTTTTTCCTACTATGGAAGTCAATGGTTACAGGATTTTTGCTTTCTTTAATATATCTACAGAAATGCACAGTACACAAGGTGGCGCTGCGCAACTTTATGCTTCTGACACTTGCTTGTTGCACAAAAGAAGAAGAACAATAACAATAGCACAGTTTTTGTGACAGTAACAATAATTACTACTTTTATGTGACTGTAAGAGGTAGGTTTAGGGTTGGGGTAGAGGTAGATGTTACTAAAACACAATGTAATGGGTAATTTAATAAGTAATATAAATAAGTCTCGTTAACTTCCAGCCAGAGCTGCCTCCCTTCTAGCAACAACCCGATTTTTCCCTGTGTATTTATCGCATAAGCTTTTCCTCTTCTGTTAAACCTCCTCCACACCACACAAACACCTGGGCAAAAGTTTTGCAGGAAAAAGTTACAAGCCGTTAAAAAAAATTAAGAGAAATTAAACTAATCATGGCAGCACAGTGGCTCAGTGGTTAGCACTGTGGCCTCACAGCAAGAAGGTCGCTGGTTCTAGTCCCGGCTGGGTCAGTTGGCGTTTCTGTGTGGAGTTTGCATGTTCTCCCCGTGTTGGCGTGGGTTTCCTCCGGGTGCTCCGGTTTCCCCCACAGTCCAAACACATGCGCTGGATTAACTAAATTGGCTGTAGTGTATGAGTGCGTGTGTGTGAATGTGAGTGTATGGGTGTTTCCCAGGACTGGGTTGTGGCTGGAAGGGCATCTGCTGCGTAAAACACATGCTGGATAAGTTGGCGGTTCATTCCGCTGTGGTGACCCCTGATAAATAAGCGACTAAGCCAAAGGAAAATGAATGAATCAATAAGCTCATCATCCAATCCTATTTGATCTGCAGTCGCTGTGTGCTCAGCTAGAGCGTTTTGTGCTTGAGCGCCACCAAGTGGTGTTTACTGTAACTTCAGCAGCTCAAGTACAAATATTGTCCTGGTGTGCACGGGCATTTAGGCATATATTCTATTAGGAAGGTATCCACAGTCCCAACAATCCCAAACATTTATATTACTCTTCCAGTAAACAAAATCAAGCAGATGCATGAATACAAAAAATATACTAGGTTTATACAGAATTGCAAGAATGTTTTGCATTACCTGCAACAACATCAACAGATTTATTTGATGGGCCACAGTACAGAATAGCTCTCTTCTTCTTTGAACCGGAAGCTTGAAGCTGTTGGATATTCTTGTGCAGCCAGTACAAAATATGGACACCAACAACAGTTTTTCCAGTCCCTATGACAATGCACAGAAATGATAAAATGATCAAAAAAGGACTTTGAGAATTTCAATAGACTTTGAGAAAACAAAGACTCACCTGGTGGTCCTTGGATAAGTGTGAATGGGTTAGTCAGTGCTTCTCTTATTGCTTTACTTTGGCTGTTATTTAGATGGGATAACCCAGAAGGATGATAACTGTTGATCTCGAATCTGCCTGTCTTCTGTTTTGGAATTTTACATTCTTTCGGAGAGATACAGTTTACTTTTAAACAAAATTTTAATACATTTAACGAGACATATTTGATGAATGACTAGTTAATTATTAATTTGAAGCATAATATAAAATGCATTAAAAATAAACAGTGAATGTGAAACTGTAGTACCTCCGTCAGAAGTGATTCTCCTGCCCATGGCAATATTTTTTACAAGCTGGTTGGCTTTGGTTAGACTGTCAATTGCATTCTCTTTGCGTCTGCAAAAGAAATAACAAAGCAAAACAATTGATCAAGTGGTTCTAATTGGATTTGCATTGTAAATCTTAAATACAAGTAATGAATATTGTTATTGATTGTGTTAATTCTGTCTGGCTCTAGATTTCACAGATTCCAAGTGCTTATATAATTCAAGGGTACAGTTGAAGACAAAATTATTAGCTTGTGAAATTTTTCAATATTTCCCAAGTGCTAATTACTTTTATCTTTGCTATGATGACAGTCTATAATATTTTACTAGTTATTTTGTAAGATACTAGTTTTGCAAGGCTTAACTAGGTTAATTAGGCTAACTAGATAAGTTAGATTATTTTGGCAAGTCATTGGACAACAGTGATTTGTTAAAAAATACTATATATATTCTTCTTATTATTTTTTTTTTATTCCAAACTAAACTAAATGAAATAAGCCTTCTGCCAGAAAAAAACATAATAGGAAATAATGTGAAAATTGTCCTCTGTGTTTTGCTAAACTTCACTTGTGAATTTTTTTTTTTTAATGATTACAATTTCACAGGAAGCTAATAATTCCATCTTCAATTGTATTAAACAATACAATGTATAAATAAATTTGCAATGATTCATTCTGTATTCTTAAGCATTTTAAGCTATAGTAGTAAGGTGTAGTATTTGCAGTCTTACACGTCTGGCAGAAGCTTTGGAATCAGCTCCAGGGTGAATCTCGTCCTCTCATGGAATATTTGTTCTGGAATGTTTGTCATGGGCATGTGGTTAATCAGAAAATCAATTCGCAAACTCTTTGGTTCTTGATTCGTTGATTCTTTGGACTCTGTTTCTTCAACTTCTGTAATTACACCATGAACTACCCAAGTGAAAGAAGGAATATCCATGAGCGCTGCACACTGAGAGCTCTCCAGAAATGGGCTACTCTGTTTCTGAATCCTCGTTCTAATGCATAGGAAACTGTTTCTGAGATCACAGTCAATTGACCACTGAGATTTCTTGTCAAGCGGGAGCAGAAAAAAACCCTGAAGCCTCTTTGGATTGGAGTTTTCCCATTTCAAGGGCACATCTACAATAAGAATACTCTCATTTTCAGCCACAGCGCTGGAGGCTGACTCCATTTCGCACATAGGTTTCCATATTGCCTGATAATCCTTGTACAAGTTGTATGAACTCCTTGATGAGTTTAGTGCGTATTCGGAAAAACACTTGACTGGATCTCTTACATGCTCCACGCAAATCTCAAACTTTGGATGCACAACAAACAGCTGAATCGATGGAGTCATTAATCCACGAGCTGTGGACACGCCAAGCTGAACTTCGACCGCCTCACCTTGCTTAATTCTCAGACACAGTTCGGCATAATGCTCAGCATGCATGGGATCATAATTTTTCGTACATTTTGAAGCACTCAGTGTTTCATGAATTTGTCTTGCATTGATTCCAGAGTTGCGTTGAAGTTCCTCAATAAGAGGAAAAATGGCATTCCAGTTTTCTTCTCTAATAGCATCTGCAATGCATTTCCAGGTCTTTGCAGGGACATATGCCATGACTGAGTTTGGATTTTGTTGCTTCACTTCAGCATGGATGTGAGGATTGGAGAATGAATATATCCTTCGCTCCCATTTCAGGATCATGTAGTTGTTTGTTTCATCAAACTCTGGCTGAACTGCCAGCAGAAGATCCCTGCTGATAATGTCTAAGTTTTCTGATATAGAGGATCTGTTAAGTGGAAAGGACACTTTGAAGTTTGTTCCTAATGGATTGAGCTCCACAATATATGCCACCTTCCTTTCACTTTGGCTTGACAGTTTTAATGCAAAATGCAGAGCATTTGCCTTCCTCTCATAGGCAGACTGTTGATCATTTTTCCTGGAAAATTCCAAACAAGACAGGTTAATGTCTTGAGTTGTGTACTTAACATCTGTCTTGTCAATCACAGAATGAAGAAGGCGCTGCACAATTACATCTAAGTATCGGCGAACTGGAGATGAGGCCCATGTATAGCTGTCAAGATCTAAATCATAGTGCCCTATTCTCGAGACATGCGTTGAGTTTGAGCGCTGAATGCATGCCTTGTGAAACAGCCGCCTAAATGCAACAGCAAAAGGCAGAAGCTGAGGGTGAATGTCATCAGTTGCTACAAAGTCAATTACTTTGTAGATGTTTTGCTGCTCTGCTGCTGACTTCAGGCATCTCAGGATTGATTTTAACACAGGAAACATGTCTGAGTCAGTCTGAGGGATGTGCTGGATCAAACCTTGCTTATTCAGTTCATGAGCTTGACTTGAGAAGTGAACAGAGAGTGGAATCAAGGTTGCGTTTTTGTCAAAAATCTCAATGAGCTTGTCCATTTGAGGCCTGTCCTGGCATCTCAATGGAGTTTTGCTTCTTGTTGAGCCATCAGATAAAAGACGTTCGGCAACCATGTGGTTAAACATGACCATCAGCTCTTCCACCATTTGGTGAGATCTCCTTCTTCCGAGGGTCACGTCCTCATCTGGCATCTTGTAGCACCAGTCATCCTGCTTTCTGTATCTTCGGTGAACCTCAGCAAAGTTTGATACTTTTACAAGACAGTTTTCAAGCAGGTCAGAATGCGGCTGACTATTTTCGAGAATGTCCTCAACTTCATCATAGGAAAATTTCCTGTTGGAGTGAATCACAGACTTGCAGATAAATCTTCTCTTTATGAGATTTGTGTTTGCATCCACTTCTATTATCAGTGAGACTGCTCGTCTGTCCTGGTTAGGGATTAAACTGAACAAATTGGTGCTCAGTTCTTTGGGAAACATGTATATTGGCTCCTTCTCATGGGGGTAGAATGCAGTACACAGCTGTCTGGCAAATTTGTCCAGTTCGCTGTCTTTAGCCACAAAGCCTGCAACATCAGAAATGTGAACTCCTATTTCAAGGTACTCACCAAAATCCTGCACACTTATTGCATCATCAAGATCTTGCGAATGTGCGGGATCAACTGTGAAGGTTGGGAGCATGCGAAAATCTCTTCGTCCTTTTTCAAAAATATCAAGACGTTGTAAATCTTGCATCTGTTTTTTCAGCGATGAGGAAAGTGTCCTTCTCAACTGGTACTCAATGCTGAGTACATGCAATCCATCATCTAAAGTTGCTATTTTAGGAAGCACACCTACGACAATCCCCAAAGGATATCTGAAAACCTTTCTCCAACTAAGGACTTTGACAACAAAGAGAGATTTTCTGTGTGCTTCTTCATTGATTTTGATAAACTTCTCTACTTTGAGGGTCTCAGGATTTCTTACAGCAATGTGGTTTGGCTTGTCTTTCCAAAATGGTGTGAAGATTTTGGTGATGCATTTGTTTATAGGCATCATTACTTGATTGTCATGTCTTTCAAGTGCGCAGACAAATTCCTTGACAGTATCTGCACTTTCAAGGATGTTGATCACTTTTCCCATTGGAGGATTGGATGTTGCACTTAGGATCTCCACTGTTACTTTATCTCCAGGGAATGCCCTTCCAATATTCTCTCTACCCTTGATGTCTATTCTCAGAGTGGACTCGTCAAGTGGTTTTGCATACCCTCGGTCAAAACCTTCTTTGACCAACTCACACTTTTTGTGTACAGTAGAACTAGTCAACAATGGCTCTTCATAATATACTTCTGCAACTTGGTTATTTGCAGTACTAAACGCTTCCTTATTTTGAAAAACTGGAAATAATCCTTCCTCTGTCAAAGCAACATTGATGTCTTTACTCTCATCAAGAAGCTCTTGAAGTATTGGGTCTTCGGTATCTGGTATTTCAGATGTAGTTGATTCACTATCACTGTTTTCTTCATCCTCGCTCCTGCAGAGTTCAGATATCTCCAGGAGATCTTGTTTCAAAGAATCCAGAGTAAAGTCATGGCAACTTTCCATGTTGATGCATTCCTCTATGTATGCTCTCCATAGTCTCCAGCACATACCGAACTGATGGCATGAAAGTGCAGCAGCATCTCCAACAACAAATATTTGTGATTGGGCTCTTGTCATGACAGTGTTTAGGACTCGCATGTCATTGAAAAACTCAAGACAGGTCCGGTCCGTCTCCAACAGGCTGTCCTTGGTGTGCACAGTGGAAATCACAATTACTCTGAACTGTTTTCCTGGAAAATATGGGAAAGGCAGTACAGTGTAAATCACATGCATAAATGCTAACATGTTTGTATATAATCAAGGCATAGCATAAAGGTCCCAATATTCTTCACATTAAGTTCTTTTTCATTCTTTGTTTGAGGGCAAAAAGAAGCTGTTTGTGTGTACTCCTAAACAATGATGGTCAGAGTAGAACAGTTTCATAAACGTTTGTCAGCCTCCTCTAGCCTGTCCCATGGGAAGCGCCACTGAGTTGTGCCAACATCTTTACATTGCTTTCTATTTACCATGGACAGACACCAAATGGAGCCCCTCCGAGTCTTTAAAATTTCTTTGTGATAGATCGTACATGTGCATATACATCTACACCAGCTCTGCTACTCCACCCTCCAGTGTATTCATGTTGCTACCTTGGTGGGTTTTTGACCTCTGTGGATTCATTTATTTATTCATTCATTTTCTTTCGGCTTAGTCCCATATTTATCAGGGGTTGCCACAGCGGAATATACTGCCAACTATTCCAGCATATGTTTTATGCAGCGGATGGCCTTTCAGCTGCAACCCAGTACTGGGAAACACCCATACACTCTCACATTCACACACACTCATACACTACGGCCAATTTAGTTTCTCCAATTCCCCTATAGTGCATGTCTTTGGACTGTGGGGTAAACCGGAGCACCCGGAGGAAACTCACGCCAACACGGGGAGAACATGCAAACTCCACACAGAAATGGGCCCAGCCGGGACTCGAACCAGCGACATTCTCGCTGTGAGGCGACAGTGCTAACCACTGACCCACCATGCCACCCCCTCCGAGAATATGAGATAGGAAACAATCGCAGGTCATAGAAGGCCGAAGAGTTTCAGAACACACCCACCAATTCCTATTAATGGTAGCTCAAAGGTGAGTAGGAGCCTAAATGAATTACCGCAAAAATTTGCTTTGGTGAGCTGTTGTGACAGACAATAATAACTCCATTTTGGCCAGATTTTGCTCAAAATTATGTAATTCATGTTCTTTCTATGGTTTCATTTGAAGTATACCAGGGCCCTTAAATTCAAGTAATCTTTACCTTGCACATTTTCAGCATTCTCTACAGTGAAACGAGGCAGTCTATGCAAACGCAGTCTATGCCTGATTTCCAACACCTGAAATGTCAAAGAGGCAGAAAAATCAGGTATAAACACCCTGACCTGAATTTGTTAAAACAGAGGGGGAAAACATACAATCAACTTGTAACTAGTAATAGGTTTGATACCTGTCTGCCTTGAGATAGGACACAGACTGATTCTGGATCTTCATGACCCCACTCTTGAGGCCATTCCTTCATTATTTCTTGCAGAATGTGAACAACTCTTAGAATTTGTTCTGCATTGAACCAGGACATGCTCATTGGGTCCAAACAGCATTCTCCTCTTACATGATGAAACTGCAAAGCATGTTGTTGTGGATGAGAAGGCACATTTCCTCTAGCCTTGATCACATCACTCCTTCCAACATAAAAATGTGTTGATACAAAATCCACAATGTCCTTTGTGGAGCGGTAGTTTTCATTGAAAATGATGCGGCTTTGTTTGGCTACATCACTGTTTTCAGCTTGGTAGTGATAGAAGAGACGATTGAGCAGGGTGTGCTCTGAACATTTGTCTGGCCTCACGGAGAACAGCTTGGGTCCCATCTGCATGTGATCTCCTGCTAAAACCACACGTGTTTTGTTACCCGCTAAACTAAGTGCCATAAGAGCCTCACACTCCAACATCTGAGACGCTTCATCAATCAGAATATGGCTGAAGTAGTTTTCAGGGAGCTTCATGTCGTAGAAGAAACGAGCCAGAGATGTTGTTGTTATGACGATTCTTGTGGAATCTAAAACTGCTTTATCAGGAAACTCAAAACTATTCCTTTCTCTTGATAAATGGCAGTACTGTAGAGTGATGAAATCGGTGGATGCGAGTTTTATTTCCATTGCCTTTATTCGCAGAGGTCTGGCAACAAGATGACCATTCTCTGCATATTCGTGGAAATGACCTTTTATATAAAGATCAGCAGAACTGCATTAGGGGGGGGAAAGATCATTTTAGTTGATATAATCAAATAATTATGTACTTGGCATACAATTTTTTGCAAATATACATTGTCTTCAAGGTATTTATTTTCATCAGTAAATCAGTTCCCCTGAAAGTGAGCCCATAGCATTGTCATTGCTTGTTCCATACTCTACTGATTGATCTAACAAATGCAAATGCATTTACAATTTATTTATGAAAGTTTGCTGCCCTGTTGAAAAGACCAGCTTATATTTTGGTGTGCCAAAAAGCAAGAACCAAACAATACTATTCAGCATGAATCATGGAAACTCTGGATTCTGTGGAATAGCCTGTATCGAAATCTGATATATGGCAATATTTACAAATCATGTATATGACAAACAAGTTCATGTTTGGATGTCACAGATATAAAAACATATGTCATATATGTACACACATGCAACACATATTTCAAAATATTGCAAAAGTATCTGTTTACATTTATATTTGTAATTCTATTGGTTGAAAATATGTATATGTTCATATATGGCCATATATCAGATTTACATATGTGAGAGTACTCTGAAGTGCCACTGAATTATGTCTTACCTGTTTGTGTGTGTGCAAATCAAGATTTTGTTGTGTGGCTGCTGCACAAGGGCCTGTGCCATCTTCGCAAGGGTTCGAGTTTTGCCTGTCCCAAAAGGTCCATAAATCAACAAGGGTGGGATGCTGCTTCTGTTGTCTGATACACCCAAGACAAAGTCCATTGCTACTTGCTGCTTCTCATTGAACTCTCCTTCATCTGACTGGAAAGAAATACTTAGGTTTCCATTTTTCAGATCAGGCAACACTTTGTCCAGCTTGGGGAGATCATCAATTGCCTTGTGCATTTCGCAGAACCACAGGCGATTGACTTGAAACTGGACCTCCATCTCATATTCCTCTCCATTCTGCAGATTAAGGTCAGCACAGCAGTGTTTGGAAAGCTGGAGATGTACTTGTGTCTCGGTGGCAGCATCTTTCAGAAATTCAGCTTCATAAATAGGCCCAAAATACTGATTGTTCTTCACAACACGAACAAGAGATCTGATGGAATGTCTTTTCACAATGAAACCTTGAGGAGCATCCGGTGTGAGTGGATGAGACAGAGGCACAGCAGCAAAAAGTTCACCCGGGTAGGCCCATTTCATTCCAAACCTGTCATCAGACAGCTGATTTTTCAGCTGCACAGTCCCTCGTAGACTTAACCTGGATAGAGAATGCATTTTGTAATTGTTATAAATTGTCATATTCAAATTCAATTGGACTTATGGCTCATTTCCAATGAGTGGTATAGTTCAAAGTCCCTTTAAGGCAAGTCATTTTATTCGGCGGCCATCTTTGAAATACCTAATTACATTTAAAATGATTAAGCCCGAAATGATTCATACCCCTGGCAATTTACCAGGAGTATGAATAATTTTGGGCTTGACTGTATACATTGAAACATACATACTTGGAAAGCAGTTCACGGACTACCTTCTCCTCCTGGTATAAAAAATTGTGCATGCTCCGTTTATAATTCTCACGGTTAATCAAACCGTTCATCTGGTGGTTCATCATGATGAGTTGGTATCTGTTTAGTAGATCTCTCTGTGCTTCTTCTCTTTCAACAAAAGGAATGACTTTTATGCTTTTCTCATTCCAAGGCTCAAGATTGCTGGCAGCTTCTGGTTTTTCTGAAAGTGCCTCCGGTGCTGGGGCTCCCTGACAATCATCCTCGCCAACTCTGACCTTTAGTTTTTGTCGAAGAACAGGTCTCGTATTGAAGTCAAAAACTACCCACTGCTCATACAGGCCAGGTTGGTCAGATCTGAATGACACTGGGATTTCATGCTCTGCAGATGGAAATCAAATTTAATAATTTAATAATGAGTGAAATAATAAATGTGAATAAAAGCATGCTATAAAGTCAGAGCTGGGTAGATTACTTATAGAATGTAATCAGTTACAGATTACAAATTACAATATTTTTGTGAGTTACTGTATATGTTTGATAATAGATTACACATTTATGGTCATGTAATCTGACTACTTTTGGATTACATTTAGATTACTTTTCTCATTACTTAAACTCTCATTTGATGTCACATATATTCATTTATTTTCCTTCGGCTTAGTCTCTGATTTATCAGAGGTCACCACAGCAGAATAAACCACTATTTCAGCATATGTTTTATGCAGCGGATGCCCTTCCAGCCCCAACCCAGTACTGGGAAATGTCACATATATTAAAGCAGGATAATCTCTGTTTTGAGAGATGCAAGAAATATATATATATT
>CAIGQV010000906.1:1003334-1017737 GCA_903798115.1 Danio jaintianensis
CTGATAAAATATAATATATACTGTATTATACTATTTTTAGTCCAAGTACTTTACTATAGTATGGTACAAAAATGGTATAAATTACTATAGGTTTTTTTTTCATATGTTTTCTGATTGTTTCCTCTGGTGTCCAGCGGAGCCGGTAATCAAGCTATTCTTGACCAGAGGAAACAATCAGAAAACATATGAAAAAAAAACCTATAGTAATTTATACCATTTTTGTACCATACTATAATGTATTATACTGTAGGCTATATATTTGCAACAGTTTGTTACTGAATGCTTCAGCACACTGTAATATTAAATATATTGAACTGATAAAATATAATATATACTGTATTATACTATTTTTAGTCCAAGTTTAATCCAAGTACTTTACTATAGTATGGTTTAAAACACTACAGAATTTGCTATAAATTACTATAGTATTTTTTCTTAATGTAGTTTCATTTAATACTCACCTGCTTCACCCACACATTAGTGGTCATCATTTGATTTTTTTCATCCTGGTGAAGACATAAGATAGTTTTATAGTTCATCACAATAACGGTTTGTTTGGTAATCTGTTAAAAGTGCTGTACCATTAGTCTACCTTTGTCTAATGTTTTGTGAAACCTTAAAAAAACATACTTAAAGCTATGCTTAATGTGCAGCAAAATGTACATATTTCAGATTTGCAAATATGTAGACAGCGCCCTCTACTGGATTTGTTATCTGAAACGTGTCATGCAACATACCCCAAGTAGCATCTTTAATGTTTTGCAAAAATGTAGATTGAGGCATATATTTACATTGAGCCTAGGCTGTAGTAAAAGATGGTGTTGGGATATGCATTCTCTTCAGAAAGTGTTTGTGGATTATACCACGTCGATGAGCTGAGCGATGGACAGACCGAAGTGGAGGTGAACCACATCAGAGACGTTGTGAACCGGACGAGTCAGTTTACTGTATACTGAGAGCAGAGAATTTAGCAGACGCTCTTCAGCCTGGACTTCATCACAGCACACTAAACACACATAGGTTTGTTTTACTATCTTAATGAGGACATTACATACTTCCATTGTTTTTATATCAGGTTAATGATACTGTCTATATCCTGCATTGGCATTCCTGCTGTATTTTACCTTGAGGCGGATAAAGAAGCAGCAGAAGATGAAAACAGAATAACATGATGAAGATGATGTCCTGGATCTGCTTATCACTGTTGTTTTGGTCCTGAAAACTTTCAAAAGCACCCTTTCTTCACTCCAGTTTCTCCCTCGATGGCTGAGATGTTCATAAATCCATATGAAAACAATGAAAAAGCAAAGTGTTTATGGTTTCAGCAACAAGCTCAGATCCTCAGATGCATAAAGTTACAATCTCTACAGCAGAATTATCTCTTTCTGGCAAAAGAAAGCATCTCTATCGTATGCTCAAACACACACACATTTTCCCTGGAGTGATGCTTTTCTTATTGACACACTCAGCATCCATTCAGTGCATCCTTGTCTCCTTCCGGCAGCATCTGACTCTATTAAGATAGTCACTTCAGGTCGTCTGCATTCAGAGAGCATTCTCCATCAATGTCACGCTCAGCATTCACCACGCTTTAAAACACGTAGTTACTTTCACATACTGTTGAAGTCTAAATTATTCACCCTCCTGTGAATTTATGTTTTCTTTTTCAAATATTTCCCAAATGATGTTGAACAGATTCAGGAATTTTTCACAGTATTTCCTATAATGTTTTTTCTTCTGGAGAAAGTCTTATTTGTTTTATTTCGGCCAGAATAAAAGCAGTTCTTAATTTTTAAACCATTTTAAGGTCAATATTATTCGCCCCCTTCAGCAATATTTGTTTTGGATTGTCTCCAGAACAAACCACTGTTATACAATGACTTGCCTAATTACACTAACTTTACCCTAATTAACCTAGTTAAGCCTTTAAATGTCACTTTAAGCTGAATACTAGTATCTTGAAAAATATCTAGTCAAATATTATGCACAAAAGATCAAAGAAATCAGTCATTAGAAATGAGTTATTAAAACTATTGTTTAGAAATGTGTTGAAAAAATCTTTCCGTTAAACAGAAATTTGGGAACAAAATATACAAGGGTGGCTAAGAATTCAGGAGGGCTAATAATTCTGACTTCAACTGTATATACCAGTGGGATATTGGAGAAGTCATGATAGATGGGATGTTTTGCTACACGTGCACATTCATGGAAGATTTATGGTGCATGTTTACACTTCAGGAGCTGCTAATGGAGCTGCTGCATTACATACTGTACATCACAAGATTTTGCCTACTCTTTCACACAGTATACTAATGCAGTAATTGACGAAGATTTTTATTTTCTAAATCTATGTAAAGACACATTTAATTGGGTGAGTGGAGGCCCATATGAATCTGCCATTATATGTCTTTGAAACAGGTGATATGTTAAGGCAAGGGGTCATAAAAGAGCACGAGAGACGACTTGGGGATACAATGCAGAACCATCTGTGTAAATACAGCCAGAGACGCATGAAATGTATACAACATATGTTGAAACTGTCATGTATGTTTGAAAAGACACATACTATATGGGAGAGATGAGTCCAGTTTATATGTTAGAAAACATAAACACTAATCATGATTGCCAAATTTCAACTATATGTGGTAAAACAGTTATGAATACATTAGATCTGTACATTATACGGGCCAAAAAGAAGAGGGGGCTTTAAATTAGGGTCATAAAGGACTACACTACCTGACAAAAGTCTTGTGGCCTATCCAAGTTTTAGGAACAACAAATAATAACTTGACTTCTAGTTGATCATTTGGTATCAGAAGTGGCTTATATGAAAGGCAAAGGGTGCTAGATTACGCTTATTTATTTACCCAAATAAAATATTAAATTCAATTCAATTCATGTTTATTTATATAGCGCTTTTCACAACATAGATTGTGTCAAAGCAGCTTAACATAGTTCTAGTAGAGTCCAGATTTCAGAGTTGAAGATCAGTTTAGTTTAGTTCAGTGTGGTCTAAATTTCACTGCTGAAAGTTCAAACACTGTAGAGCAAATCCACCGAAGCACAGCTCCACAAGTCCCGATCCGAGCAAGCCAGCGGCGACAGTGGCGAGGAAAAAAAACTTCACCAAAAAAAACCTTGAGAGAAACTAGGCTCTGATAGGCACGACCATTATTCTTCTGGCCAAACTTCATACTTTAAATTTCAAGCTGCAGTCTAGGCGCTGGAGGCTGGAGAAGCTGGACGTCCATCGTGGAGAAGCTGCAGGTGGTGTGAGTAGGGCACCAGCGGTAAATATGATCATGCCTTGATTTTGAATGATTTAATTAGGACAGTAAGGTCTGACTTTGCTTAGACAAAAGTCTCGTCACTGAACAGAAATAATGTCCAGTATAGAATATAAAGTCATGGTGCAGTGGAAAAAGAATGAATATTGTGTCTGACTCCCATGAGCTTGGACTTGTGCATCCATACATGACTGCATCCATACATCTCTGCAATGACTCAAATCACTGATTAATAAAGTCATCTGGAATGGCAAAGAAAGCGTTCTTGCAGGACTCCCAGAGTTCATCAAGATTCATTGGATTCACCTTCAATGCCTTCATCTTACCCCAGTCATGCTCAATAATGTTCATGTCTGGTGACTGGGCTGGCCAATCCTGGAGCACCTTGACTTTCTTTGCTTTCAGGAACTTTGATGTGGAGGCTGAAGTATGAGAAGGAGCGCTATCCTGCTGAAGAATCTGCCCTCTCCTGTGGTTTGTAATGTAATGGGCAGCACAAATGTCTTGATACCTCAGGCTGTTGATGTTGCCATCCGCTCTGCAGATCTCTCGCACGCCCCCATACTGAATGTAACCCCAAACCATGAATTTCCTTCACCAAACTTGACTGATTTCTGTGAGAATCTTGGCTCCATGCGGGTTCCAGTAGGTCTTTTGCAGTATTTGTGATGATTGGGATGCAGTTCAACAGATGATTCATCAAATCCACCTTCTGCCACTTTTCCAAATGATCAACTAGAATTCAAGTTATTATTTGTTGCTCTACAACTGGGATCGACGACAAGACTTTTGTCAGGTAGGGTAGGAGCTGGGAGAGGCCTGTTGAATCAGGAACCAGCTGTGAAAACACAAAGGTGGGAGGAGGCACGGATAAAGGGTATAGCAAATTTGAGGGGCATTAGATTTGTCCTGGGAGAGACTCTGGACTCTAAACCGAGCTCTGGACTGTCTCGGCTTTGATTGGAAAATATTCCAATAAAGTCTATTCTTCTGACATTCATAACCTCCAGACTGAGTTTGATTAATTAATGGAACAGCTGGAAAACACAATATAATCAAGTGACCTTAATAAAACATGTGCAGGTCAGTAAAATCACCAGATGAAGTAATGAAATAGATTCATTTTGAAAAATTCATTTAAAAATAATCAATAAATAACAAAAAAAGTACAATAAATAAATTATTGAATTAAAATAAAGAAAGAAAAAATACAATAAATATGTAATTTAATTAAATAAATGTAAATAAATAATTAAAATTATAATTAAAACATTAATTCAATTTAATAAATATAAATAACACAAATAAAAATAATAAAATGTAAATAAAATGTATTCAGTATAAATAAATAAAAACATAAATAAAAATAAATACATTTATATAGTTTTTGAATCACCACAGAAAGAATAACCACAGCATATTAATTCTAAATATTAATTAAGTACTTTACAACAGTGAGGTTCAAAAACACTACTGTATTTACTATAAATTACTATAGTATTTTTTATGTGAAACTTCTCTAATTGGACTGTTTTATGAATAAACAAGTAAAATCATGAACGTTGAATACTCAGATCCCATTCAAGGGTGTTCTGTATTCATGATATATTAATATAAATTTTTTTTAAATTATTTTTCATGCTATTTGTCATGCTGTAAAATACTGTTACGTGACAAAATGTTGTGCAACCCAAAACACTGTATCTGTGCACAAAGTAGCACATGTTTTGTAAGACGTTGGTTAATATAAAATAAGCAAAACATAAAGGACAGCACCATCTGAACATTATGATATACAAAGTTTATTATACATTTGCCCATGAGCTCATGGATTTGAGTGAGTACACGACGAATATGCTACATAATAATCAAAAGCTATATATATATATAGTATGGCATTCAGCGGTTCAAAACATGCTGACAAGCGTTTACTTTTCTTGAAGAAAAATAAAAGACAACAGTGCTCATCATTTGTGAAAACAGCAATTGTGGATTTGAGACTGTCGAGTAAACATGTAATGTGACATTATTAAGTTAGCTAAAAGCATGAAAACAGCATCTCTGTGAATGTGAATCGTTTACTAAACACAGACGAGAGAAAGTTAAAGCGACAGTTCACACAAAAAATAAAATATTCTGTCATTAATTACTAGCCCTCGTGATGTTCCTATACCATGATACTTTCATTCATCTTCAATCACAAATTAAGATATATAGGCTATTAGATGAAATCCGAGAAACCAAGAATATAATCAAAACAGTCCAAGTGTCCTCAGTAGTTCAACCGTAATTATATAAAGCTATGGTAATATTTTTTGTGCTCGAAATAAAACAATAATAATGACTTAATTTAACAGTTCTCTTTGTAGTGGCAAAATCCCATTCATTTTCAATGGAGAGCTGACGAGCTGTGAATGTAGGCGTGGCCAGTGTAAACCTCACTCCTCTGACCTCTAAAGGTGATCTAGCGACAGACACTAGAGGCCATGGTCTTTGGCCTCCTTGTTAAAGCAACCGACTCCCATACAAAGAATCGCCGGTTCGATCCCAGTTCAGAACGGGATGGGTGTAGTAGGACCGGTGGGGTACATGTGGGGGCTCGTCCGGGATGGGAATGAGGTTTAGGGGGTGAGTGTAACAGAGGCCAGCTAGCTTTAACCTCTCCAAAGAGACCTGTGCTCTCTATGGAGAGATTTCATCATAAATATCTTAATTTGTGTTTGAAGATGAACACTGGACTTACGGGTTTGGAAAGACACGAGGGTAAGAAATGAATGACTGAATTTTAATTTTTTGTGTGAACTATCGCTTTAAAGCTTGCAGATGTGTGATGTGTGCGGGCCGTGTAGAAAAACTTCCCCTTCCCTGAATTCATGCATTCACCAACAACATCATTTCTGTGAAGCGCCAAGCTAAGATCTCATTCTCAAACAAACAAAACTAAACTTTTGGTCCACATATTGGATCCATTATTGGAGTAAAAATCAACTTCAGACAATCAATTTTAAAAAGACCATCAAGTTTACGCTGGTCAGTGCTGGTCAGGCTTGCATGGTCATTCTGGTGCTATATAATTCTTGCTGGTTAACCTACGGTAATTAAAATCCTAGTGGTTCAGAATTTATGGTAACACTTTACCATTAGGTCACATAGTTAGCCAAAGGGAAAGTTCGTTTACAAATACAAATTCTCTCACAATTTGTTCACCCTTCAATTGACAAAACTTGTTTGAGATTTATTCGTCAGTTGAATACAAAGGAAGATATTTTTAAGAATGTTGCAAACCAGAACCCGTTGACTTCCATAGTATTACTATGGAAGTCAATGGCTATCAGTTTCTAACATTCATGAAAATATTTTCTTATGTATTAAACAGAAAAATAAACTCATAAATGTTTGAAAGCTTGAGTAAATAGTGAGTAAATGAACATTTTTTTGGTGAACTATCCCTTTAACAGTGAGCAATACATTTGTGGCAGTATTTCAAAGAGCTTTGTTATCAAATCGTCTATATGGATATGGCTTTTCGTTGTTAGTTAATGTTCATTTTTAATATATATATTTGAATTTAACAGCGTCAGTTGATGTTAAAGCCTTAAAAAACTAAGTAGAAAGCATATAATTAATGGTTATAAAGGCATTTGTATTGGTTTTAATGGAAACTGTAACAACCCAGCAGGCACAAGACATCAACATGACGTCAGATTGGCATTGTACCCCAACGTCGTGGGGACATTGCATTTTGTTTGGAAATGAAAATTGGGTTGACGTCAGACCCAACGCAACCTAAAATCAATCAAAAATCAACGTTATTTGACGTCATTATTGGATGTCAAAATAATGTTGTCCTTAGACGCTGACTAGACATTGAATTTTGGTCACCTGACGTCACGACCTAAATCTAACCTTATGATATGGTGTGCCTGCTGGGAATCCTTTTGACTTTCTACTGATAATTTGTTGCTTTTTATTGGTGGGGTGTTAAAACCAGTAAATACTGATGGATTATCTATCATGGTTTGGTTTTTAATAGTTAAACATTTATGGTTTATCATTTTTAGTGGTATTTGCAGTGGAAACCAAATTAAATTCTGTTGGGAAAATCAACATTTAATAAAAACTTTAGAAGCATTTTTGTTATTATTGGTGTATTTTCAGTCCAAATCATGATACCTTTCAGACTAGTGTACATTTAAATATCTAAAATAAACATTTAAGTGTTTATTTTACCGCACTTTATCTATTTGTATCTATAGAGTGCTTTAATGATGCATCATCAGTCTGCCATACTGGAGAGCAGAATCTAAACAATCCCACAAAACTTGGATATTTTGCTGATTATTGCTGCTTAAAATTATTCATTCATATCATGTTATGCCAATTATTGTCATTTGGGATGTACTAATGGGTCAGACCAGGAAAAAATAACAGAGTACTATACAGTAGACTGCCAAAAGTTATAACAAATCAAGAAGAAAAGAGAGAAAAACTAGTATAGTTCACTAATGTTGACAAATACAACCTTACTGTAAAGTGTTACCAGATTTATTTGAGTCTTGTGGAAAGTCATCCTTATCTCAAACCTGTCTTGTGCTTCAGAATCTGCTTGTGTGTTTGTGTAGATCTATAAATGTGAAGAGTGTGTGAGTCTGTACAGAGAAAACAAAATGACAGCATTTAGAAATACATTCACAAGCATTTCAGAACCAAAATGACTGAGTAAACATGTACAGTACACACGCGACAAGAACAAAACCGACAGCGTTATAAAAGATACCAAAGGCAAGTTTAGCGAAATACAGAGTATTCTTTGGAAAAACAAATTGAAACCAAGCAAGGCAGCTGTGACAATATTCAACTCAAATCAGAGATACAGATTGACTGGACTGAACGTGCAGAAATCAGCTCACGCTCACAAACAGGCTCTGTGGAGAAATGACACCCGCTTCGAATGTTATCACTCGATTGAATGGGCGTTATCAGTGGTTATCAGCTGATAGATATGGGCCAGAAGGGGCCTTCTGTGCCTACTGGTAGGCTTAGAAGGCTGTTATCATCCATCCACATGGTTAATCAGCTATATTAATAGAGAAGACTCCAGATCCAGATCTGTTTTTACATGACTGTGACGGTTGGGTTTAGGGTTGGGGTAGACGTTAATAAAATACAATTAATGGGAAATTTAATAAATAATATAATTAATTCTAGTTAACTTACAGCCGCAGCCGTATGTGATCTATAGCTTATTAACCATGTGGATGGATGATAACAACCTTCTGAGCCCACCAGTTAGCGCAGAAGGCTCCTACTGGCCCATATCTATCAGCTAATAATGCCCATTTAATCCAGTGATTACATTCAAATCGGGTGGAAATGAAGTGTATGGTGATTTACCACACTGTTCTGACTGTACATTAAGTTAATCATTGTGTGTTGTTTGTATACGTCAATTAATTCTGCTGCTTTTACTGAATTTTAGGCATTTTCCATTCACATTAGGGAGACCAGGGCTGGCTTGCGTGTATTCTAGTTAAAATTCTAATTATTTGATTTATTTAAATACACATTTTAAACAAATACATTCTAGTAATTCATGGTGATTACTTTGTGATTGTTTTGCCATTTAGTGACACCAACACCCACTATATATTGTTAAAAAATGATAACTTTTTAAAATAAAGATAAACAGGTTTTCAGAAAAAGATCTTGTGTGAAGTTTGTAACATAGCTGTCCATTGTAAACAGGCTGCAAAGTTTTTCATCAAAAAAGTGAATGATAAATAAATATATTGTCTCTAAAAAGAAAGAGTCGACTCTGAATCGCCTTAATGAGTCATTATATTTCCGAATTTTTTGCCTGCTAACGATCTACTGTACGTCAAACACCATCAAAGTTACTAATTTGCATAATCCCCTCCTCAGACTTTGCCACAGTTGACCAATCAGAGCAGAGTTGATGCATGATGCATTTCTCATGTGCTCTCACCAAATTAGTGCATTCATTACATTTACATTTACATTTAGTCATTTAGCTGACGCTTTTATCCAAAGAGACTTACAATTGAGGTTCACAAAAAAAGCAATCAGTACAAGAGAAAACAAAAGCATACATAAGTGAAATCGGACTAGTCTTGAGTAGGTAAAATGCAATATACGAGCTAAGTGCAGTCAAGGTTTTTTTTGTTTTTTTTGTTGTTTTTTTAGTGGGTCAGGTGTAGACGAAAGAGATGAGTTTTAAGGCGATTTTTAAAGATGGACACAGAGTCTGCCAAACGTGTTGTAAGAGGCAGATCGTTCCACCATCGTGGGACCGATTCAGAGAAAGTGCGAGAGAGTGATTTCTTACCTTTTTGGGACGGCACCATGAGACGACGCTCGTTAGCAGAGCGCAGTGGTCTGGAGGGTAAATATGTCTGTATTAGTGAGTGAAGGTAGGCGGGTGCTAAACCTGTGGTGGTCTTGTAGGATATGAGCAGAGCTTTGAATTCGATGTGGGCGGCTATAGGGAGCCAATGTAACCTGACAAAGAGGGGTGTTACATGCGCTCTTTTCGGTTCATTGAAGACTACTCTTGCCGCTGCATTCTGTATCATCTGTAGAGGTTTGATAGTGCAGGCTGGGAGTCCAGCGAGTAAAGCATTGCAGTAGTCCAGCCTGGACAGGACCAGAGCTTGTACCAGGATTTGTGCAGCATGCTCTGAGAGAAAAGGTCTGATCTTCCTAATGTTGTAGAGAAGGAATCTGCAGGACCTGGCAGTGTTGGCAATATGATCTGTGAAGGTTAGCTGGTCATCGATTATTACTCCCAAGTTTTTGGCTGTTCTGGAGGGTGCAGTTGTCGATGATCCCAGTTGAACAGAGAGGTTGTGACGGATCTTAGGGTTGGCGGAGATGACAAGAAGTTCAGTTTTCGTAAGGTTCAGCTGTAGGTGATGGTTCCTCATCCAGAGCGAGATGTCACTCAGGCATGCCGAGACGCGTGCTGAAACCGATTGATCATCCGGATGGAATGCAAGGTGAAGTTGCGTGTCGTCCGCATAGCAGTGATAGGAAAAGCCATGCTTTCGAATGACGGATCCCAATGATGTCATGTAGATCGAGAAGAGCAGCGGTCCGAGCACTGAGCCCTGAGGGACGCCGGTCTTGAGATGTTGCGATTCCGAGACTTCACCTTTCCACGATACCCTGAAGGACCTACCTGAGAGGTAAGACTGGAACCATTGGAAAGCCGTATCAGAGATTCCCAAGGTCTTGAGGGTCGAAAGGAGTATGCAATGGTTAACCGTGTCTAAAGCAGCTGAAAGATCCAGTAGGATGAGGACCGATGACTTAGAGGCTGCCCTAGCCAGTCTTAGGTCTTCAACAACCGAGAGCAGTGCGGTCTCCGTGGAGTGGCCCCTCTTAAAGCCTGACTGCTTGCTGTCCAGGAGGTTGTTCTGAGTAAGGAAGGATGAGAGTTGGTCAAAGACGACACGCTCCAGAGTTTTTCCAATGAAGGGCAAGAGAGATACCGGTCTGTAGTTTTCTAGAAGTGCAGGATTAAGAGAGGGTTTCTTTAGGAGCGGGGTGATGCGAGCCTCCTTAAAGGCTGTAGGAACTGTACCAGAGTTTAGAGATGAGTTGATGATGTGTGTGAGTGCAGGGACGATCGATGGAGAGATAGCCTGAAGTAGATGGGTGGGGATAGGATCCAGCGGGCAGGTAGTCGGGTGGTTGGAGGCAATGATTTTTGCAATGTCGTCCTCCATTAGTGGAGAGAAAGAGGGGAGCGAGGTCTCAGGAGTCGGAGCGTGGACCATTCAGAAGAGTAGATTTCCCTGTTTCACCAGTCAGTTCACAGATTCAACCAACTAACTAACTAACCAACTAACTAACTAACTATCTAACTAACTAACTAATAGGGGTGTAACGGATCACAATCCATGGTTCGGCCTCTCGCGTCATTCAAATCACATGTATGAAAGCATTTAGGCTTTCCTGTAAAATATAATGATGACGGAAGAAGTTGTGGTGGGTTATTCGGGACGTGGTGGGTTTCTTAGGTTATTAAAGGTGTTTTCTGTCACTACTTGTTTAGCCCGCATTAATGTATTCAGTGTAAGATGCACGATTAATCTTTAAAAAAATCGGGATCTCAACACCCACACAACATAAATTATAAATGATGGTGATTTGCATATGTTTATTAATCCTAAGAGAGTCTTTAGTCTTTTGAGTTAGTTATGAAGTTACAAACAGTCAAATAACACAGAAGTACTGGGAGAACAGTTTATAGTTTAGATAAAACCACTGATGTTTATGGTAAAGATAAAAATCAATGTCATATGCATTTAACTTGAAGCTCAAAAATGAAAGTTGTAGGCAGCAATTACATTACTGAACTAATAGGTGGCAACAACCAGCCATCAAAAATATGCCACTGAATAATTCTTCAACAATGATCATCTAGCAATGAAACATGAAGTTTTATGAGTGAATAACTGAATCATTTATTGAAAATGAGACTAAAAATAAATATGGGTTGTACTAATTATAATGTTAGATTTATACATTTATCAGCAACAGTAGTAGTAACAGTGAATTTTTCACAGAATAATTTACAATTTATTTTTATTCAGCTGATTCTAAGTTCTGTTTGTTAAAACCAAAAGTTTCTTGCTCTTTCTGTAATAAATGGAAAGCAAATTACATTTGTCTCCTCTTGTTGGCTGATCCGAAAAATGGTCCGATCCGTGACTAAAAAACCATTATGTGATCTGAACCGTGAGATTTGTGATCTGTTACACCATTACTAACTTACTAACTAACTAACTAACTAATAAGGGGAACTAAGTTAATTCATGGTCAACTTTATACTCTGTCTGGCCCTGATGGCTATACTATAAAATGGCATATACTGATGTTGAATGGCAGTTAAGCAGACGTAAATGATAAATAAAGATATTGTCTCTGAATACTCTGTCGACTCTGAATCGCCTTATTGAGTCCTTATATTTCCGAATCTTTTGCCTGCTAACGATCTACTGTACGTCAAACACCATCAAAGTTACTCATTTGCATAATCTCTTCCTCCACATCACATACGAACACTCTGAAATGGGTGTTTCATTTCAGAAAAGGAAAGACCAATCAAAACAGACTTGGCCACAGCTGACCAATCAGAGCAGAGTTGGCTTATGGAAGGCCTGAATTTAATCAAACTTGATTGATTACAAAATGATTCTAATATTAAACACATATTCTAACAAATTTACAATGTTTTCTGACATCAGATGCATTTAAACCTGTTGTTGGAGACTGTAACACAATATTAGGACACAAATGGTAAATCAGGGTTTGTTTCTGTGTAATGTAATGTGAAGATAGTGGGTTCGATTCCCAATAAATGCATGAACTATAAATAACTCTTTTGCAATTCCAAATGCATTTGCAGAACTGCATTTTTCCCTGCATGACTATGTTTTATAATCAAAACCTCCAGAACGTGTATATAAATATATTTACAGTTAAAAAAACAACTGATTCAATTGAGTGGTGTAAAAAGTGTGAGCACTAACCCTGGTCTCCTCAATCTATCCAGCACAAGCAGCAGATGAAATAATCAGCATTAAAGGGAGTGTTTGAGGAACGACGAGCGATGTGGTAGACGGATGATATGAACTAACTCTAATCCTCTTTGGAGACGGGCAGTCTGCCTGTGTGAAGTGCTCACTCCTACACAAAATATGTGGCTCTCGATACAAGCGCTTTTGTTCATTACGGTTTCAAGCAATGAAATGAACAATAAAAGGCAACAGAACGTTAATGACATCAGAACAAGGCAAAACGACATGATACATTTCTCATGTGCTCTCAGTCAATTAGTGCATTCAGAAGAGTAGATTTCCCTGTTTTACCAGTCAGTTCACAGATTCAACTAACTAACTATCTATCTAACTAACTATCTATCTAACTATCTATCTAACTAACTAACTAACTAACTAACTAACTATCTATCTAACTAACTAACTAACTATCTAACTAACTAACTAACTAACTAACTAACTAACTAACTAACTAATAAGGGGAACTAAGTTAGTTCATGGTCAACTTCATACTCCGTCTGGCCCTTATGGCTATATCATAACATGGGTTATTCATATTGATGTTGAATGACGGTGAAGCAGACGTATTACATTATTAAACATACTTTTGTTGTTACAGAAATAGTTTATGTACATTGTATTTAAGAAATTGCTTTGGAAGGTTTAGTATCTTTAAGAAAAGAAACAAATATCGGCAGAAAATAGGCTTTTTGTTACCATTTTTGAAGAAGCTGTATGAAATTAACTTTCTGAATATACATTCTTTCTAAATATTCCTAATGTACTGACATGCAATTTATTGATTTAGGGAGTATTACAAATTGTAAACTTGAGAGAGGGTGATATTTTGAGGTGAATGTGTTAACCATGGTGTTAATTAAGGGAATACTGTGATGGACATTAAGTGACCTGCTTTAAAGATGTTGTCAAATTCACAAGCTGTCGTGAAGTACATTCACAAGCGAAACATAGACCACATGAAACAACAAAAACACTTTTGAAAGGGATCGTTCACACCAAAATCTCTCATTATTTACTCACCCTCATGCCATTTATAAGCAAATAAATATTACATTTTAAAACCTTGATGTCAAACATGGTGAATAAGATTTTTTTAGCACTTTAACAGTATTTTTATGGTGCTTTGTGTAATTTTGCATGAGTTAGTTACACTAGATTTTAATAAACTAGCTCAAACTGTAAAAAATTGCACTTGTACCACAAGGTCATGGGTTCGATTCCCAGGAAATGCACAAACGTACACATCATCATCTTCCAAATGCATGAATGTAAATGCACCTTTAGGATATTTTTATGGTGCTTTGTATAATTTTGCATGAGTCAGGTAAACTACTGTAGCTTAAACTAGCTCAATTAATAGGACGTTGCAGTTGTTGCACAAGGTCATGGGTTTGATTCCCAGGGATCGCAATGAATTTTATCTAAGATAAAAACATCTGACAAATGCAGAACTATAAATGCACCTTTAGGATATTTTTATGGTGCTTTGTATAGTTTTGCATGAGTCAGTA
>CAIGQV010000906.1:1078005-1090315 GCA_903798115.1 Danio jaintianensis
ACACACACACACACACACATGCATGCCCAATCATATGCACAGACACACACACAGACACATACAAACACACACATGCATGTCCAAATGTACGCACACACACACAAACACATGTGCGCATACACATGCACATAAACACACATGCGTGAACACAAACATTGTCAACAAACACACATACATGCCCAAACTTACACACGCACACACACACACACACAAACACATATATATATATATATATACACAAACACATGGGCACACACACACACAAACACACGTGCACGCACACACATATGAACACACACACATGCATGCCCAAATGTATGTACACACACACACACACACACACACACACACACACACACACACACACAGCTGAATATATCTCCATATAAGCCACTAATCGAGATCTATTTCCTTCCTATCTGATGTTCTGCTTTCTCTTCATCTGCTTTACTCTTCATCACAGTCATCAGTAATTGAGCCGTGAGCTCATTACTCAATGTTATCACAGGATCTGGAGTAAATCTGCTCACATTAGCTGCTGTGTGGGAGTCGATTCAGGATCTGTTCATTCATGACTCCTCCGGGCTTCCTCACGAGCATTAAACAGCAGCTCATACGGCATTTAAAGTGTCCTCATATTGTCTTGAGTCTCCTACAACAGCTTTAGATGCATCTAAAGTCAGAAAACATTCTCATTTTCCCAGAACGTGTGTTTAATATTAATATTAATATTAGTTTGCGGTTATTTTGATTTGGTTCATATGAATCAATTCAGGGCTTCATGTCTGTAAGCCCCTCTCCCTTCCATAAGCCAACGTTGCTCTGATTGGTCAGCTGTAGCCAAGTCTGTTTTGATTGGTCGCTCTGTATATATTGTGTTCATATGTCCCATAGATATTTACATTAGATGTCGCCTACCCTGTTGTTGTCTATTGGAAAGAATGCGTCAATAGAGCCGCCATTTTAGTACAGGGTAGCGCTCCTTTGAAATGAATGCGGGACCAAGGTGCAGTGGAGGACTGTGGCCATCCAGAGCCAGAGATATACACATATATACATATATCTATGATCGGGAGTTTTCCCCGGTGGTCAGTACGCAAATATTTTTTTAAATTACGAAAATTATAATTTTACATCACTTTTCTACGTCGATGGATGAGTGACCGCACGGGCATTGCCGATAAAGAGTGTGTGTTTGTGTGCATGGAAATGTATTATCCTCCCTCCCTGTTAAATTTGATCTAATCCGTGTCCTGAAACACACCCCCTCTCCTGCTTTCACTTCTCATTCTGACGGAGGGAGCGATTCGTTTGTGAATGAATCTCTGTTATGAACGACTCCTCTTAGCCGACAATAATACAAGTTTCTGGCACCGCAGCGTCTCGTTGTCATATTTCATTTACATTGTTTGCTGATTTTACTCAACAAAACTAGCATAAGCCTAGAATTCAGTGCAAGATGATGCTACTTTGCCTTATGGTCAGTGCAGTAAGAGACTGTATTATCATCAATAACGTTACTTGTTGAGCACAAAAGTTCGTAACATACAAAAAACGAAATCTTCCCTATGAAATGTTCTGCCTTTGTGCTTTGTTTGCTCGTTACTACACCCGTAAGCAGCGCTAAAGTCCAGCATCTTCACATTGGCACACTGTCTCGACTAGTGCGGTTGAATGACATTTGTCCTGGGAGCCCTGTACAAATATGGCGGCGCTATTGACACATGCTGAGGGTCCGTATGCGATATCTAGTGTATATATCTATGTATATGTCCTAAGCAGTTGGGATTATGCAAATTAATTACTGAAGCGCAGGTATCCCAGAATGTATTGAAGCCCAACCAGTGAAAATAAAAATAAAAAATACTCCTCTGTTGTGTCACAAAATAAAGTTTTAAGAGTTTTTCAGGCAAGAATGCAGTTGATTTAAACTCGAATCTGCAGTTTATTTACAAAGATGGCGCGTATTTGACGACGTGCTTTAATTTATGCAGTCTGTCAGCGAGAGCTCTGTTATCACCTCCCAGGGCGAGAGCAGCTTTACATCGGCCAGTCCATCTTGGATGTACCGCTGGATCTCATCTGTCCACTGTAGTTAAAACATGATATTTAATTCATCTTGTGTATATCTAACGGCCAGTTTTTGGTATTTTAAATCCATTATTTGTTCTCAGGTGTTAATTTTGCCAGTGCTATAATTGTCTTTGTTACGTGTTGTATACTGTTTGTCTTTGTTTACCAAATTGCTTAACGTTATCTTTATTTCCTATTGTTTACATCTTGTACTTTATACTTGCACAATGTCCATTGTAGTTTATTAAATCTGGTAATCAAAAGTGTATAATAACTCATTTCACTCCACATTTATGGTGATTTACGTTTATATTTTCTTAAATCAAAATGAACCGCCAACTTATCCAGCATATGTTTTACGCAGCGGATGCCCTTCCAGCTGTAACCCATCACTTGGAAACATCCATACACATTCATTCACACACATACACTATGGACAATTTAGCTTACCCAATTCCCCTATAGCGCATGTGTTTGGACTGTGGGGGAAACCGGAGCACCCGGAGGAAACCCACGCCAACACGGGGAGAACATACAAACTCCACACAGAAATGCCAACTGACCCAGCCAAGGCTCGAACCAGCGACCTTCTTGCTGTGAGGCGATCGTACTACTCACTGCGCCACCGTGACGCCCACACATGAAACCGTGACCTCCAAAATTATTGTAAATGTCATTAATTAGATCAAACTTTGATAATGACATTCAAATGATGATCTCTAAAATGACATTCAGATGTGTGTGTGTGTGTGTGTGTGTGTGTGTGTGTGTGTGTGTGTAAAAGAGCTTAAACTGCCTTTATCTGAATGTGTGTGTGTGAGTGCAGTAGTGGAGGTTTACAGGAGCTGTCCACGAGCTGCGGTGCTGAAATTATGAGCTCTAAGTAACAACTAAAACACTGAAATCACTGAAAGCAAACCTCTTTACAAGCTTCAGATGTGCTTTAGATCGGGTTTCTTTGGTCTGTAACAAGACGCTTCAACCTCTGAGCATGAAATCTGAGCATGCAAAGAATCTCTGGGTTAATAACTATTAATATCACAACACAATACATATTAAAAAGCTTTAGGGGATCATAAAAGCAACCAGAAGTAAAACACACCATTTTCTACTACTTAAGCAAGTAAATAAATATATATATATATATATATATATATATATATATAAAATGCACAACAGAAGTGCATCAGATATTGTTTGCTTTGTCTTATAACAGAAGAACCAAAGCCTCAAATACAACTCAATGCAACATAAACCGTATAAACAAAGTTATTTTATATTAAGATTAAGATATATTAAACTTCAGAAGAAGTCACTTTATTTTCTATTGCTAGAATCATCCTGCCACTCTGTATAAAACATGAAGTTCTTTTGCCGAAAGAAACACAATGTTCTTTTCACAGATGCTCCCAGTCAATGCCATTAAAAGATCTCTTCTCAGAATGAAATAAGCAAAAAGCAAATGGAAAGAAAACACAGCATTTATCTATCGCTAAAGCCAGACATCTGCGGAATTAGTGAAGTGTAAAAACAATAAAAACAGCTTTTTTTATCAAGTAACATGAAGACAAGGAACCTGCACTGCACTCCAAAAAAAGGCAAATTTCCTTTTTGTGACAAGCAGAACAGAAAATTACATTCAAACAAACAAACAAACAAACAAACAAACAAACAAACAAACAAAATGACCTTTGCTGTTTGTTCAAACTACTGTACAACACAAATCTTGAGGGTCCACTCAAATTTGTAAAAATTTATACTATAGGTTAACTTAATTCCTTCATGTTGTCCCAACACAAATCAACTGTGTACCCCAGCAATTTTTACAGTGTGTAAAAAAGGTTTGTTGACTTCACTTACAATAAGGGAGTAAACTGGTTGCCTTAAAATATTTAAGTAAATGAATGTGCATAATTAAGTTAAATCAAGCTTAACTAACAGTTCCAAGTTACGATGTTTTTTTGTTAAGTTGTAAAGTCAACTTGTCACTTCAAAGCTAATGGGTTTACTCACTTATTTCATTCATTCATTTTGCTTCGGCTTAGTCCCTTATTTATCAGGGGTCGCCACAGCGGAATGAACCACCAACTATTCCAGCATATGTTTTACACAGCTGATGCCCTTCCAGCCGCAACCCAGTACTGGGAAACACCCATACACACACACACACACACTCATACACTACGGCCAATTTAATTAATCAATTCCCCTATAGTGCATGTGTTTGGAGTGTGGGGGAAACCGGAGCACCCGGAGGAAACCCACGCGATCACGGGGAGAACATGCAAACGCCAACTGACCCAGCCGGGACTCGAACCAGCGACCTTCTTGCAGTGAGGCGACAGTGTAAACCACTGAGCCATCGTGCCACCTCCCAGGTTTACTCATTTTTTACATGTTTTAAGTAAAGTAAATAATCACTTTTCACAGTGTGAATTCCCAAACTGAGCAATTTGAGGAGATAAAAATTTGAGGAGATTATTTTGACAGATATGACTCTAAACTCAGCTCTAAAGCTAGCTTATAGTGATTTCAGAAGAGTCAGATCAACAATCCTGCAATGTAAAGCTCTTTCCCACAACCTCAACACAATCCTCCATAATGACGCTCTTATAGGGCAGATGTGGTTTTAAAATGAATTATTAATATCATTTGAACAGCTTCAATCAATCTTCACTTAATAAGCAGTGAGAAATGCACGAAATGCAAACAGCAGTGCAGCAAATGACATTCCTCATTCCTCAGGATTGCTGTAAATAATTCAATATCCACCATCACATGAGCTCTCGACAAGTAACAACACTGAAATCTTTACAAGCTTCAGATGTGCTTTAGATCGGGTTTCTTTGCTCTGTAACAAGATGCTTCAACCTCTGAGCATGAAATCTGAGCATGCAAAGATTCTCTGGGTTAATAATAACTATTAATATCACAAAACAAGCTTTCAGAGTGATATAATAAAGCAGCAGATCCTCAAACAGAGGCAGATTGTGTTGCTTAACAAGTGTGTGAAATGCAGAACAGAAGCAGAGGAGATGACGACTCTACTGTAGTGCTGAACAATCCTTTTTGAAAAATAAATCGACTTCATAAAGAAGGTGAGAGACAATGATTCATTTCAGCATGACGGAGATCTCTGGATGCTAAACTACAACTAATGGTATCACAGTTTCAAGTAATCTTGAAATGATGCAACAACAAGCCCCCTGAAGGAAAATACCATGTGTGATCAAATGGCAGAAGTGTGTGTCATATAATAACACAAACACACAACTATTCATTGCAATATAACAGCCCAATGTTGGGTCAAATATGGACAAACCCAAAATAAAATAGATTTTTCTTTCAATAAAATTTTTAATTACACTTCTCAATCCACCAGTTGGGTTTGTGCATATTTGACCCAACATTGGGATGCAACAACCCAGCATTTTGTTCATCATGAGGCTCACATTTGAAATGCAACTATTCATTAAAACATGCCATAAATCAATCTCTTTATAGTGTGATGGGTGTTGTTTTAACCCAATGTTAGGTCAATGTTGTAAACAAACCCAACATGGAATTATTTTTTTTTTTTATTAAATTGAAATTTCACGTTTTAACCCAATGCTTGAGTTTGTCCATGTATGACCCATTCATTCATTCATTCATTTTTGGCGTAGTCCCTTTATTAATCTGGGGTCGCCACAGCAGAATAAACCACCAACTTATCCAGCATATGTTTTACGCAGCGGATTCCCTTCCAGCTGCAACCCAGTACTGGGAAACACCCATACACACACACTCATACACTACGGACAATTTAGCTTACCCAATTCCCCTATAGTGCATGTGTTTGGACTGTGGGGAGTACACGGAGGAAACCCACGGCAACACGGGGAGAACATGCAAACTCCACACAGAAATATGTGACCCAACATTGGCTTAAAACAACCCAGCATTTTTAGAGTGTGTTTACTGAGTGACAGGATGTGACTGTCCTTCTGTTTATTATAGTAGATCACTCTAAAGAGATTGATAGGATCGAAAGAGATGGACTTCTTTTAATTAAATTGACACTTTTCAGCCCAACAGTTGCATTTGTCTATATTTGACCCAACATAGGGTTACAACACCCCAGCATTTTTAGAGTGCATGTTCAACATGATGAAGCTGTTTTCACTGAAGCTCCACATTTTAAAAGCAACTATTAAAACAAGCCATAAATCCATCTCTTTAGAGTGATATGCCAATGAGAAAAACAGGCACATCTTCACATTACTAGAACAATCCTCACATTCGGTAAACACACTCGAAAAAATCCTTTGTTTTCAAACCCAATGTTGGGTCAAATATGGACAAACCCAACATGAGGTTAATTTTTTATATTTTTAATTACACTTTTTAACCCAACGTTTGTGTTTTGGAAGCTCTTTTCACTGAAGCTCAACATTTGAAATGCAACTATTCATGAAAACAAGTCATAAATCAATCTCTTTAGAGTGATATAATACAGTATCAGGAGGAAAGTCACATCGGTTAGAACTATCCTGACATTCTGGAAACACTCGAAAAAATTCTGGGTTGTTTTAACCCAATGTTGGGTCATACATGGACAAACACATCACTGGGTTACATTTGGAAATTAAATTGAAATGACACTTTTTACCCATTGATTGGATTTGTCCGTGTTTGACCCACCATTGGGTTATGATAACCCAGCATATGAGTGTGTCAGGATTGTTTTTGTAATGTGATAATGTGACTGTCCTTCTCTTTATTACACTAGATCACTCTAAAGAGACTGACTTGATTGAAAGAGATAATTGTTTTTTTCAGTTATATTAAATGTACACTTTTCAACCCAATGGTTGCATTTGTCCATATCTGACCCAATCTTGGGTTAAAACAACCCAGCATTTTTTCGAGTATATGTTCAACATAAAGCTCTTTTCCCTAAAGCTCAACATTTGAAATGTTTGAAACTATTAAAACAAGCCATGTAAATCAATCTCTTTAGATTGATCATCACATTACTAAAACAATCCTGACATCCTGACCTTCGGAATTTTCATTAACCAAACGTTGGGTCAAAAATGGACAAATTCACCATTGGGTTAATTATTTTTTTAAATGCAATTTAAATGACACTTTTAACCTAATGGTTGTTGGGTTTGTCCATATTTGACCCAATATTTGATATTGGATATGATAACCCAGCATTGTTTAGAGTGTGTGTTAAACATGACGCTCTTTTCACTGTAGCTCAGCATTGATCTCTAAGAGTGTGTTTGTGCAGAAATGACTCCACCATGAACACATCTCCTTCATTCAGACTCAAACCCTCAGCTGTTAACATTAGATTAAATCTACACTTCTCAACCCAATGGTTGCATTTCTCCATATTTGACTCAACCTTGGGTTAAGCATTTTTCCAGTATGTTCAACATGAAGCTGTTTTCACTGAAGCTCAACATTTGAAATGCAACTATTAAAACAAATCATAACTCAATCTCTGTAGAGTGATATAATAAACTATCAGAAGGACAGTCATGTCGTCACTCTACTAGAACAATCCTGCCTCTCTCTAAACATACTCTAAAAATGCTGGGTTGTTTTAACCCAATGTTGGGTCAATTAGGGACAAACCCAACATTGAGTTTTTTTTATTAAATTGAAATTTCACTTGACCCAATGGTTGGTTGGTATGACCCAACATTAGTTTAAAACAACTCAGCATTTGAGTGTGTTCACAGTGTGTCAGGATTGTTTTTGTAATGTGATGATGTGCCTGTCCTTCTCTTTATTACACTGGATCACTCTAAAGAGACTGACTTGATTAAACAAGATCATTTGTTTCAGTTATATTAAATGTACACTTTTTAACCCAACGGTTGTATCTGTCCATATCTGACCCAATCTTGGGTTAAGACAACCCAGCATTTTTTCAAGTTCATGCTCAACACGAAGCTCTTTTCACTGAAGCTCAACATTTTAAAAGCAAATACTAAAACAAGCCAAATGAAGCCATCACATGTCAATTACGGACAAACCCAACATTGGGTTATTTTTTTAATTAAATCAAAATTATGCGTTTTAACCCAGCAGTTGTATTTGTCCATATTTAACCCAACACTGGGTTATTATGATAAGCCAGCATGTTTTAGAGTGCGTGTTCTACATGATGCCCGTTTCACTGAAGCTCAGCATTGATCTCTAAGAGTGTGTTTGCGCAGGGATGTCTCCAGCATGAGCGAATCTCCCTCAGTCAGACTCAAACCCTCAGCAGTAAACATGTTTTGTGTGTGTGTGTGTGTGTGTGTCTGTCAGCACAGCAGCTCTTTGTTGTGAAGCTCCAGCAGGAGAGCGCAGTGTTTTACTTACACGTAAGCGTGGTAGATGAACGCCCATCCGCGCGGTCTCTCCAGCACATTGTAGAGGAAATTCTGCAGGCGTCGGTAAAACGCGTTTCGCTTCGGCGGCCGCTTGCCGGAGATGCTGGAGCGCTGTTTGCTGAGGATGCTGCCGCGCTTCGACGCCTCGGCGCCCGCGATCAGCAGCGCTCCGTCCCGGCTGCACTCAGGCGCGCCCGCCTCCACACCCACGAAGCCCACCTTCAGCTTCTTCTCGGCCTGCGGGGCGGCGGGAAACACACCGCCGTTGCGGGATTTCTGCACCATCCCGGAGGCGCTGCCGTCATGGAGATCCGCTGGTGCTGATGCTGGTGCTGCGGCTCTCCCGCCCTACAGCAGGTGCGAGCATCGCTCTGAGAGAGAGCGAAAGAGAGAGAGAGAAGGTGCGCGCGGAGAAACCATAAGCCAATAGCGACACGAAGACGATCTGCAGCCTCTCTCTCACACACACACACACACGCACGCACGCACGCACGCACACTCTCTCTCTCTCTCTCTCGACTCTCCCTGGAGAACTTGTTCTGGTATTGAGATGAAAACAAGACCTGTAATAAGACCGGAACACCATCTTAAACCATTATAAGGGTTAGTAAAAAGATATTTACCTTAATTTTGTGAATTTGTTTATATATATATAACTGAAACGCCTGGTTTTAGAGCACAATAATTCATTAGTATGGAGTAGTTCCTCCTCAATACAGCATCAGTTGGTCTTGAGAATGGTGGAAGAAAACCTTTCTTGACTCGCTCCTCCAAAACACCCCAAAGTGCTCAATAATATTTAGATCTGGAGACTGTGCGGGCCATGGGAGATGAACTTCACTTTCATGTTCAAACCACTCTGTCACCAGTCCTGCTGTGTGTATTGGTGCATTATCATCCTGACACACACCACGGCCTTCGGGATACAATGCTTGAACCATTGGGTCACATGGTCCTCCAGAATGGTTGGGTAGTCCTTGGCAGTGACCCAGCACCCATCTAGCACCAGCATTAGGCCTAGGGAATGCCATGATATTGAGCTAGCACCATCAATGATCACCCCCCATGCTTCACTCTGGGCATCAGCAGTCTGGGTGGGACGCTTCTTTGGGGCTTCTCCACACCGTAACTCTCCTGGATATGGGAAAGACAGTTGACACATCAGAGAACAATACATGTTTCACATTGTCCACAGCCCAAGATTTTCACTGCTGCACCAATGACACGAGTGAGCAAAGGTTTGGCTATAGCAGTCAGCCATGTATCTTGTGGAGCTCCAGATGAACAGTTCTGCTGGAAACAGGAGAGTAGAGGAGCACATTTAATTCTGCAGTGAGTTGGGCAGCTGTGGTTATGTTATCAGCTGGACATCCTTTCAGACAGCTTCCTCTTGTGTCCACAGTTCCTCCCGTTAGATGTGGTTCTTCTTCTTGGTGGTTTGCTGACATTACTCTGGATGCCGTGGCTCTTTATCAATCACAAACACTTGCTGTCTTGGTCACAGATGCACCAGCGAGACGTGCACCAACAATCTGTCCTCTTTTGAACTCTGATATGTCCCCATAATGTTGTGTGAATTGTAGTATTTGAAGCGTAACTGTGCTGTTACTCTGCTAATGATACATTCACACTGCTGGAATGAAGAGCAATGAAGATTGAACACCAGGAGGATCACATGCAGCCATCAAACCTCCAACACTAAATTGGCCAGCAGTATTTGAGTTTCATTGTCCAAGCCCTGTATATAGCCTAAAAATGAGTTAAAGTAGCATAAACACACATATGTTGTCATGAAGTACAATCACAGGCAGGTCTCGGTCAGCATGAGCTGTTTTTAGCTGTGTGGATGTAAAAGAGCAAAGAGTTCAGGCTGATTCACCTGATTTAAAAGCCTTCCATCACACAGACTGCAGGAGGAGCATCAGTGAGATCTGTGTGTGTGTGTGTGTGTGTGTGTGTGTTTCTCCTGGGACTCTGAGCTGCTCCAGACCCGACTAATCAAATCTCGAGTGATCTCAGACACATTGAGCAAACATCACACCTAGCAGAGGCCAGAACACTGAGGATGAGCACAGAGCTCCAACACACACGCACACAGTGTTACCCAATGTTGGTATTGGTGGTTTATGAGGACTCTCCATAGGCATGATGTAAAAACACTTATATACCCTGAAGCAGACTGAAGGCTAATCATTCACATGCCTTTTCTATCAGTGCTTTAAAGATTGTTCTGCCTTTTTTATAACCGATGTAACAGTTGCTCAAAATGTAGAAACAGACACAAAATTATCTTTTTAATAACTTAGAAATAATAATAAAAATAGATGTTTCATGCACATGTTTACTGAACTCAATAAACACACTATAAATATAAAAATTAGACTTTATTTGAAGATAACTAAAGCTGAATGTATGATTCAGGAGGCGGAGACGGTCACAAATAGGTATATGAGTCTTTAAGCTAATGTTTTCAAGGCAAATGTTGCTAAATACACATCCAAACATTATTTTTTAGAGATAACTAGATGTAATTTGCGTTATTATTCAAACCCATTTCATTAAAGCTTTTGGGTAACACTTTAGAATAATGCTCCATTAGTTATTGTTAGTTAATGTATTTACTAACATTAAGTATGAATAATCTTGAACAGCATTTATTAATCATAGTTTAACATTTAATGCATTATTAAAATCCAAAGTTGTGCTTGTTAACATTAGTTAATGCACTCTGAGTTAACATGAACTAATACTATTTAACAACATTAAAGGGCACTTATGATGAAAATCATCTTTTGTAAGCTGTTTGGACAGAACTGTGTGTAGGTATAGTTTGTCCACAGTCACACTGGGGTGATAGAAACACAATAAGTCTCTTTTTTTTTTTTAAATTTCCTGTTAAAATAGGATCCAAATTCCCCCTATTTGGAGGCCCACAGCAACCTGACGTAGGAGTGCGGTTTCCCCGCCCACCGAATTGATTGACAGTAGCCATGTCTCTATAATAACATGTACAGTGGTCCCTCGCTATAACGCGGTTCACCTTTTGCGGCCTCGCAGTTTTGTGGATTTTTTTAGTGCAATTTGACGTGTTACAGCCCTCTGTGATCAGCTGCAGCTCAATAATTAAATTTATAAGTTTAAAATGTTTGTAAAACAGAGCATGTTTGTAATAAAGACAATAAAATTGCTATGTAATTCTTAACCGATATAATCACCACAGCCGCATGGTGTTAGTAAATGCGCATATGTGTATGTGTGTGTGTGTGTGTGTGTGTGTGTACTGCAAACGGCAGTTGTGCGTAACTCATCGTTTCAGAAAGGCTTGAATAAACTTCACCACAAATCCATCAACTAAACTTACTTGGTATTTTTGACTAATGAGCTGTATTTCAGCTTCATCCGTGTCTGTCTCTATCACTGACTGCTGTTTATCTGACTTAATGCATGAGAAGCAGACACGCACATGGGAAAGGTGGGCGGGGAGAAGCAACTCATTTGCATTTAAAGCCACAGGCTACAAAAACAGCTACACTGTATTCAGACACCAAAATGGGCAAATTCTGCAGACTATAATAAATATAATAAAAAAATCTGATGGGTATTTTGAGCTGAAACTTTACAGACATATTCTGGAGACACCAAAGTCTTATCTTCTTATCTTGCAACTTGTAACTAATGTTAACGAAGATGAATAAATACAGTAATGTATTAACAAATGTTTGTTCATGTCAAATACATAATAGTATAATAATAATAATAATAATAATAATACATGACTAATGGACCATTAAAAATAATTTACTCACAACAATGTACTCCAAGCTCACCCATGCAGTTTCCACATCACATGGAAGAGTGTT
>CAIGQV010000906.1:1104235-1114235 GCA_903798115.1 Danio jaintianensis
TACTGAAACGTGTTTAATACTTTATATAAAAGGCTTGTTTGGTGCTGCAGCTTAAAGACGCCTCTCATATGGAGAATGAAGTCACATGCAGTGCTCAGGTGTGAGTTTCAACAGAGTGTGAAAATCTTGATGGTTCTGTGGGTCTCGTCTATCAGATCTGAGCTTTATTCTGTATTTTCTGTTGGATTGGAGTCAGGTGATTGACTGAGCCATTCCACAGCTTGATTTTCTTTCTCTGAAAGCATCTGAGAGTCTCCTTGGCTGTGTTTTGGATCATTGTCTTGCTAACATGGTTTCATCTTTATCCTCCTGCTAATGTAGATGTTGGACTGAAGCAGCTGATATTCATTTACACTGAGGAAGGGCAGAGGGTTGCTGAAGAACTAGATTTCAGAGATTTCAGCTGCTGTCTGGGCTTTCACTGCCTTTCTACACCTCCCTTTTCTCATGTGTTCAAGGCTTTTTCCCTGCGTCATTTCATTTTATTACACAAAACCTTATTTGTGAACTAATTAGATTTGTTTTATTTGCATATATGGATTTCTTTGGTTGTTACCAACATCCGGGGAAAATTTCAAGTCAACGGCACCTTTAGAAATAAGTTTTCGGAGAAAAATGGTGACGTGTTCAATACTTATTTCCCCCGCTGTATTTCTCAATCTGTTGTCCGCTCTTGTACCTTGAGCGCCTCTAGGGACAGGAAGCCAAAGTGTGACAGGAAGAGGCGAGCGGTCTGGAACTCCTGAGCAGGAGCTGGTGGTTTACAGTCGGTCAGTGGGTCTGGGAAGGGTTTATTCCTCCACAAGTCCTCTGTATAGTGCTCTAGTTTGGTCTCGTAATCGATCTGCTTCCCCATCACCACTCGCAGCTTATCATGCTGCTGCTCCAGCTAAAACACACACACATACACACACACAAACACAATGAAGAGGAATACAGCTTATAAGACCACTGTCTGCGCGACCTCCGATAAACCTGATGTTTTATACTAGAGCTGCACAATATATCGTTTCAGCATTGATATCACAATGTGATCATTCACAATAGTCACATCACAGGATCTGCAATGTTGATTCAGAATTATAATTCATCATTTGCATGTGTTTTTGAAGCCTGTGACTGTATGAGGATTTTAAAACCGTTCAGGCATGAGCAATTGTACCAATTGTAACCATAATAATGACTACTTTTATCGAATTATTTATACAACGAAGACTATGCAGTATTATTTTACTTTTGATTATTTAATTACTGTACCTGAATGAACACTGTTACACTCCGCAGAAAACAATACAAATGGTTTGCTTCATTTGTAACTTTTTTCTTTATTGTATTTATCTATGCTTGTGGATTGTTTATTAGGTGTCATGAAAATGCATAGGGCGTCACGGTGGCGCAGTGGGTAGCACAATCGCCTTACAGCAAGAAGGTCGCTGATTCGAGCCTCAGCTGGGTCAGTTCGGGTGCTCCGGTTTCCCCCACAAGTCCAAAGACATGCGCTATAGGTGAATTGGGTAAGCTAAATTGTCCGTAGTGTATGTGTGTGAATGAGTGTGTATGGATGTTTCCCAGTGATGGGTTGCAGCTGGAAGGGCATCCGCTGTGTAAAACATATGCTGGATAAGTAGGCGGTTCATTCCGCTGTGGCGACCCCAGATTAATAAAGGGAATAAGCCGAAAAGAAAATGAATGAAAATGCATAATCGCAGAATAACAAAATATCATAATGTTAGATTTTTCCAATATCGTCCAGCCCTATTTTATACTCACACTTTGCAATATGACAGACCAGAGTAACACCAAACTAATATGAGAATATGATATACTGCAATAATGAACATTCTTTGTATTGTTTTTATAGATTTTCTAATGTAAGTATTTTTAATATTTGCTTTTATTTTCTATTTCTCCATAATTCTTCTTATTGTTTTTGTTTATTGTTGTTATGGTTGTATAAGCACTTCACTGCATATAGACTGTGTATTGATAGCCACCTTATTTACAAATGATTTACATTTCATTCAGTATTAGTTTGCTTTTTATTGCGAGTTATCTTGATTTTTTATTTGCTTGTCTTTTCGAACATTTGTTTACTACACATAACTTTAATGAATTATTATTTTGTATTGTTGCTATAGTCCTTTGCTTTTTAACAAGTTTAAAATATTTTAAATTGTGTATTATTTAGGCTATTTATTGTCACACATTTTGTCTAGAGCGTCACGGTGGCACAGTGGGTAGCACGATCGCCTCACAGCAAGAAGGTCGCTGGTTCGAGTCCCGGCTGGGTCAGTTGGCATTTCTGTGTGGAGTTTGCATGTTCTCCACAAGTCCAAAGACATGTGGTACAGGTGAATTGGGAAGGCTAAATTGTCCGTAGTGTAAGTGTGTGAATGAGTGTGTATGGATGTTTCCCAGTGATGGGTTGCGGCTGGAAGGGCATCCACTGCGTAAAACATATGCTGGATAAGTTGGCGGTTCATTCCGCTGTGGCGACCCCAGATTAATAAAGGGACTAAGCCGAAAAGAAAATGAATGGATGAATTTTGTCTACATAATAACATTTGATTTTAATTACACAAAAATGATCCAGATATTGACTTCAGATTTCAGATTCGTATTATATGTTGCGTTCGCAAGTGTGTGTGTGTGTGTGTCTCTCTCTCTCTCTCTCTCTTTTCATCTGCACAGGCCCGCACTACTTACGCAGATGACGTGCCCTGGGGTTGGCTGGAGTGACCCAGGGCGTCTTTTAAAAAGGGGAAAATGGGCGTGGCGCGGGAGAGCGAGTTGGTTGGCGTGGTGTTGTTGCGTAAGGTGTGATAAACAAATTATAGAGTTGCTAAGTGTTATTGTTGACTGTGTTTACCCGTTTTGGTGTGTTTAAATCTTGACTGTTGTTTGTTGTTTTCCGTGTTTTCCCCCCTTGTTATTTTGTTTTGGTTTGTTTGTTAATATTGTAAATATTGTACTCTGTATATACATGGTGAGAAGCAGTAGGGGTTGGACGCCACACGTTTCTTTTGTGTAAATATTTTCTCCTGTTTTTTTCTTTATACTCAGGGAGGTAGGAGTAGTTTTTGTATTTTTATTTGTTATTTTGTTAGGTGTATTTAGTTTCATTTGGGTGTTTAGGTAGAGTGTGCTTTTTGTATATTTGGTTATTTTTCTTTCATATTTTTATGCATTTTATTTTGTATAGAAATATTATTATAAAAAAATATTATAAGTAGATCAAATGCATTTTGAATTCAGTACTATTATAAAAGCTTCACATAGTGGTATCTTAGTATATTTGCTATGTAATTACAGTTGCAGATTTGCATATTTTCAGTATTTGTTTTCTAAAAATGTCTATATGGCTTTTTAAAAACTTAAAAGCATTAGTATTTATGCAATGCATGTATTTAAAACATTTTATGCATTTAAAAAAAATGTATTTAATGTATTAAGAAAACATGTCAGGTAACAAAAACGTGGTTTTAGTTTCAAGTAAATAAACCCTGGCTTCAGCTATTTCTGAATTTGAATTGCAGATTTGATATGGTCTAGTCACATACAGCAGTACATTTGTACAAGACTCAAGATAACAGAACATTCTGAGGCTTTTATACCTCTTTGTCCACAATGTCATGGAGGTCTGGGATGCTCAGGTCGGCTTTCACAAAGGGAATCTTATCTACTTCTTCTGGGAACGGCCTGTGCTTGACATTAAACCGAATCCCAACATCGTTTTTGGGAGTGGGTCGACTTTCAGGAACAAACACTTGCTGTAAGACAGGCAGAAACAAAGAGACAATGTATGATAATAATAATAGCACTGTTTAGACCCGTTCCTAAATACATACATACATATAATGTGTGTACGTATATAGAGAGTGGGAGGAGCTAAAGAGATATTATATTAGCATAATTTGCTCTGATAGTTTTTTTTTTCTGCACTGAATCATGTGTAATGTAGTTTTACACCACAAATTCAGCTGTCAAATATGAATATTTGAAAGTTGATATAACATTGATAAACAACCTTGTAGATCACAGTCAGTCTACCTATAAAAATTTATAAGTTATCATTTATTTTTCTATTTAGCTTCTGATTGGAAACTGACAACCCAGCTGCGCTCTGATTGGTTGTCAATGTTGTATCTCACTTTCTGATTGGCTACTGAAAGCTCATCTGTGCTCTGATTGGCTGTCAAGGTTGTATCTTACTTTCTGATTGGTTGATAAAAGCCCAACTGTGCTTTGATTGGCTTTTAATGTTGTATCATACCTTCTGATTGGCTAATAAAAGCCCATCTGTGCTCTGATTGGCTTTCAAGGTTGTATCTTTCTTTTTGATTGGTTAATGACAGCCCAACTGTTCTTTGATTGGCTGTCAATTTTATATATTACTTTCGGATTGGCTACTAAAAGCCCATCTGTGCTCTGATTGGCATTCAAGGTTGTATCTTACTTTCTGATTGGTTAATGACAGCCCAACTGTTCTCTGATTGGCTGTCAATGTTGTATCATTCAATCTGATTGGCAGCTGAAAGCCCATTGGCTCTTGAGGTTGTATCTTACCTTCTGATTGGCTCTTGCTCCTCGAGGCTGATGGAAGAGCTGCATCGTCCATGCATGTCGGCCAGACATACCTCTGATCAACATGGTGACAGACGGACAGGGATCTGTTGACACACACACACACACACACACACACACACACACACACACACACACACACACACACACACTAATTAAAGACGCAGTATGTCATTTTCTCCACTAGAGGGCGTTTATTTACAACAAACAAGAGCACATGTTGCTGATGGAGTGACTGATTGTGGAATCATGGGAGTTGTGGTCTTCACCATCCTACAGGATGTATTCAACACTCATTATTATGGTAACAAAGTAGAGTAACTGCCTTTCCACTGGCACATTGGAAGCTCAGCTAGTTAAAATGGATGATTTCTCTGCATTTGAGATAATGTAAGTACAAGTCAGCAAAATATATAACACTGTTCTAGTGTTTTTTTGGATATTATAATGAAAACATTGTACATATTGTTCCTATAACAGGGAATAAGAGTAATGTAATGAAATGTGCAGTGTGTTCTCCTCACTCTGTTCATTTCCCAGCGGCTGCTCCAGCATGGCGAGGATGACGGAGTTATCCAGGACGAAGTATCTGAAGTTGCTGTGAGATGTGGAGGTGAGTCTGGAGTATTTGATGAGCGTGTCCTCGTTCAGCAGACTGCAGGGCGATGCGGGACCGCTGGGAGACGGGAACGCGCCCAAAACCTGCATTATACTGCAACACACAGACACACTAATCAAGACACATGCACAGAGCAGGGTTTCTGCAGGTTTCAAGTCAAATCTAAGACTTTTTAAGCACATTATGAATGGGATTTTAGACTTCTACAGGTCTAAACACTAAGCCCTGTTACTTCTGGAAATACTTTTTGTATTAATGGAAGAGCATGTAAAGGGATGCTATAAGTGAATTGGGTAAGCTAAATTGTCTGTAGTGTACGTATGTAAATGAGAGTGTATGGGTGTTTCCCAGTGATGGGTTGCAGCTGGAAGGGCATCCGCTGTGTAAAACATATGCTGGATAAGTTGGCGGTTCATTCTACTGTGGCGACCCCAGATTAATAAAGGGACTAAGCCGAAAAGAAAATGAATGAATGAATTTGATGAAAATGTTCAACAGCTGTTGTGAATCTCTTTGCAATGAAAAACTTAAATATAATTAAAAAAACGTTTTGATTATTGGTGACTGGGTGTTGGCCTAATAGGGTGTTCATAATGATTTAAGACCTACAACACAATATTTTTAGTGAATTTAGGACTTTTTAAGGCCTAAAATTTTGTTTTTGAAATTTAAGACATTTAAAGACTTTTTAAGACTCCACCCTGATAGAGAGACATCAACATAGAAAAAATACTATAGTAATTTAATGTTTCTGAACCATAATATAGACCATTTCAATGTGGTCATGTCTTTGGTCCATGAACATTTCCTGCTTGTTATCAAACTATTTCATAACTGTAACAAGAGGCAATTCAATCATAACCTAATGTTAAAACAGCTCTCATAACATTATTTACCTATATGTGGCTCTTTTTGGATTCTCAGAAGCTTTAGAAATTAAAAATGTAAAACAGGAAATACATTGGGACCATTGTTTTTGTTTGCATCCCTCAAAATGGTCTATAGCAGACCCCCTAGTTTTTCACGATTGTTTTGTGATTTTTTGCTATAAAAATTACTTATTTTGTGGTGGTAATTCCCAGAAATCTGTGGAAAATTGTATAAATATAAAAAATTATATAAAAGAATTATATAGTTATTTATGCTATTTTTTATATTATTTACCATATTAGGTAGCCTACTATGTTAGATGTGCAATCTTCATGACACAACGGTCTAAAACTTATTTTTACCCACGATCTTACTTTCTCAGATTTCACTCCCCGGAGCATCTGACATCATGTACCTCACTCAGGACATGCGTTAGTGTACTGTAATACACCTAAAACACGGATTGCTGTAAAACTCGTCAATGGCAGGGAAGCGTTTTCTCTCGTCAATGGCAGGAAAAGAGTTAAACGAAATCATTTATCGATTTGACGCACATCATACCAGTCATACATGTAAAGCACAAATAATGTCCTTCAATTCAGTCATGTCCAGCGGCCGTCATCCTTGAACCAATCTCCATCATTGTAAGCTGCTTGCTTTTCTGTGTGATCCATTGCTCCGTTTGTAAGATGTTTGCTCCCACTTTCTTTTGCAGTCTGAAGCGCATCAAACACAGGAAACGCCCAATCCCAACGTGTCATTCACTCGATTTGCACCACAGGATGTCTAATCCAATCTAATTGACTAATCCAATGTCTAATTGACTTCACATGTAAATCACTCATGCTTGATTCTTCATCCCCGTCTGCTTACTGCATAGGCTGCAAAACAATCCCCGCCCCCCTCCATGTAATGTAATGATTGTGAGGGACGTCATTTTTCGAGGGACGCTCAAATACATCACGTGCACTGCGTATGCAACGTCTATAAGTCATGTAAAATGATTAATTGCACATTGAAATAAATATCATTTTATTATATGGTTTAGAATTGGATGTTTTGTGAGATTATTTTCATTTTTTTGCGAATATTTTGCGTTAAAAGAATTTTGCAGGATCGCCAAAAATGTTGACTTTTTGTTGATTTTGCGTTGGATTCAGCGATCGCAAAAATCGCGAAAAACTAGGGGGTCTGATTTAGTAATGTGTATTATACTGTATATTAGGGGTGTCAAAATTAATTGTTTCTTCGGTGCACCGCAATGCAGACGCGGACAATTCGGTATAGATTCAGTAATAGATCCTAACCGGTTATTACGTACTGACGTCATTTATCTCATATCAGAATCAGAATCAGAAAGAGCTTTATTGCCCGGTATGTTCACACATACGAGGAATTTGTTTTGGTGACAGAGCTTCTACAGTGCAACAGAATTACAGAGACAGGACAAAAAACATATAATAAATATATTTTAAAAATAAAAGTAATAGTGAATGCAAATATACAAATTGACAAGTGTATGTACAGGTATATTACTATATACAACGTTATATGGCAGCTGTTATGTGCAAATTGGCATGTAAAGTATGTTGTTAAATAAGAGTTTATGTGTATAAAAAAAGTATAAAACTGACATTTGCACTATGTCACGGTAGAATACTATGGCGAGGGAGGCGAGCGCAAGTAATTAAAACGCAGAAACTCTGCACAATTCATTGCGTGTGTGTTTGCTGGACAGTCATTCACTGACACTGAAGTTACAGCAGAAGCCCCTATTTCTCTCCCATGGAGAAAATGAAAGTAAACTCCATTTCTCTCTCTCTCTCTCTCTCTCTCTCTCTCTCTCTCTCTCACTGTGGCCCCTTTGACCTGCTGGCGTGACATTTCCTCTCCTCTCAGCTGTTACAGCGATACTTCTGGATCCAGACACGAGCGTGTCTGCAGAGCGAGTTTTCTCCACTGTGTCTCTCATGGATCAGCTGTGATCGCCGCTGCCATTCATCAGTGTCACTCATCGGTGAACAGCGCCAGAGCGTTAGAGCCAATCACAGTCCTTTTTGTTGAGACAACGCTCAGAAAGCGGGACAATATTTACGATTGTTTGTTTGCTATTAATGCTCATGTTGTTCTGTGCATGTACTTGAGTTTTTTGCAATGCAGAGTGTTTTCTTTGAGCACGTAAAATTAAAGGTACTGTTCATTTTTATGACTGCTTGTATTAAAGAACAAAATTGTATTACAAATACAATTAAAAATGATACATTTTAATACAATAATTCTTGTGTTGTGAAGTAAAATATAAAATTGTGTATGGAAAGCATCGCCAATGCACCGTGATGCACCGAGACATCGAATTGAACCGAATCGATGGCATGATAATCGTAATCGAACCGTGAGACCAGTGTAGGTTCACACCTCTATTGTATATATTATAACAGTGGTTCTCAAACTTTTTTTTACCAAGTACCACCTCAGAAAAAAATTGTTTCTCCAAGTACCACCATAATGACCAGTTATTGTAGTCTCAGTGTTATCGTACAAAGGATTAAAAGTGTGTTCGTTTTATTCTTTTATTATTCAGCGATTCTTCCACGTACCACTAGAAGGAGGTCCACAGTACCACAGTTTGAGAACCACTGTATTATAGTATTAACAACTCTTTGTTAATAAATGCTATACTGTAGTATTAACTATATTGGACTTATAAACTGTAATAAATACTGTAGTATACTTCAGTTTTTACCACTACTAGAAAACTGTGCTGTATTGTAGTAAAATATATACACTATAGTTAGAAAACGACAGTATTGAATCACTTGTTTATATTAATAAACTTGTTGTGTCACCATATAGCGACTACAGAATCACCACGACAGATCAATTTAAATGCTTTACTATAGTATGTCACAAAAACACTATACTAGTATTTACTATAAATGTTTTCTATAGTGAAGGCATTCAGAGCTGGTTTATGAGAGATTTTCACCATGATAGCGTGGCCTCTGCAGCATCTTTGACCCTCATAGATGCAGGGTTGTGCTCTTTGTCTCCTTTATACTTCACTTCCTGTTCGCCTGTTTTGGACTTGCTGCCGGAGATGCCGAGTTCCACGATTTCCAACACCTCGATCAGACAATCCTTAAAGACACAATACAAATGTGTTTAAAACAAGACTGGCATCATTAAATGAGATTATATATTAGTCAGTCTTACAGATTAAAGACACAGTTGACAAAAACAGACAAGAACTATATATAATTTTTTGGGGAGACACAGTGGCTCAGTGGTTAACATTGTCGCCTCACAGCAAGAAGGTCGCTGGTTCGAGTCCCGGCTGGGCCAGTTGGCGTTTCTGTGTGGAGTTTGCATGTTCTCCCCGTGTTGGCGTGGGTTTCCTCCGGGTGCTCCGGTTTCCCCCACAGTCCAAACACATGCGCTATAGGGGAATTGATGATTTAAATTGGCCGTAGTGTATGAGTGTGAATGTGAGAGTGTATGGGTGTTTCCCAGTACTGGGTTGCGGCTGGAAGGGCATCCGCTGCGTAAAACATATGCTGGAATAGTTGGCGGTTCATTCCACTGTGGCGACCCCTGATGAATAAAGGGACTAAGCCGAAGGAAAATGAATGAATGAATGAGTTTTCATACTGTCAGAATCTTATACCGGCCCATGCCTATTCACAAGTGAACATTGTTTTCTTTATTGAGTGGTTGTGAAATTGTGTTTAAGTAATTAGACGGAGACGAACCTTCTCGTTGAGCATGTCAGGGTGTTCAGTGAGCCACACACACAGACAGTGGAAAGCAGCGACGATCATGGAGTGCAGATCTCTGGAGTGAAGCGGAGCAGGACGACTGCACTGATACACAATATAACTGCAGACCGAGCTGACGGCACGCTTACGGTCAGACGACTCCACGCTCACC
>CAIGQV010000906.1:1119235-1139010 GCA_903798115.1 Danio jaintianensis
GCTGGCGTTGCTGATGCCACTGTTATTACGACTGTGACTCTTAGCCAGAGAATGACTGCCATCCACACTGCCCTGCACACACAACACACACACACACTGCAGCACTAGCTGTGTTTCCATCAAAAGATGCGAATTAGATTTATGTGCAAAACTGAAATATCGAATAAATCATTATTGAATAAAGCAGCGTTTCCATCTAATGAGTGAAAGAGAATTGTCACTTTCTAATGAACTGCCGGCAAATATCAGAGAAATGTAGTTTGATGCACTGTTGGGATTCGCCACTGTGGTGTTTTTTCTTCTCTAATAAATGAGCTGCGCCTGGAGGCTTTTGGAGGTGTGAGACGCTCTTTGAGAGCGCAGACAGATGCTCAAGACATTTCTGGAGGGAATAATAATAGAAGTATAATAACACTGAAGCACTGTGATGATGGACTTATGGCTGAGGCCTTTTACAATCAGCAGAACAACATGTCAGATCTTTTACAGTGTGGTGTAAACATGTCAAATTAAATTCAATTCATGTTTATTTATATAGCGCTTTTCACAATATAGATTGTGTCAAAGCAGCTTAACATAGTTCTAGTAAAGTCCAGATTTCAGAGTTGAAGTTCAGTGTAGTTTAGTTCAGTGTGGTCTAAATTTCACTGCTGAAAGTTCAAACACTGTAGAGCAAATCCACTGAAGCACAGCTCCACAAGTCCTGATCCGAGCAAGCCAGCGGCGACAGTGGCGAGGAAAGAAAAACTTCATCAATTGACGAAGTGAAGGGAAAAAAAAAACCTCGAGAGAAACTAGGCTCTGTTGGGCACGACCATTATTCTTCTGGCCAAACTTCCTGTGTGGACCTGCAGTCTAGGCGTCGGAGGCTGGAGAAGCTGGACGTCCATCGTGGAGAAGCTGCAGGTGTGAGTAGGGCACCGGTGGGAGGTCAGGCTGGCCCACAGGATCAATCTGGGGACTCGTTTGACACGGTGGTCATTCAGGAATCAGTCTCATGCACTCCATTCCTCCATGATGACCACAGCATCAGCTCGGGATACGACCTGGTCCAGGATTATGGATACCTTGGGATCATCTCTTCACAGGTCTTGGATCGCATCATAAAACTGCAAACTCCATTAATGCATCGCATCACACACATTTTTATCTGATCATCATCTGTTAAAGGCCCGTGAAGTGCTTTGAAATGTGCATTTTAATCCGATGTTTAATGTAATTTCAACTGAAACATGAAGAGAGGGTGGGGCATAGAGTAGCCCCTCCCCTTTTCATAAAACAGCCAATAGCATTTTGTTTTCTCTCAGCTCTGCCAGTGAGAGTGGTTGAGCTCAAGCGCATTAAATGAAAAGCCAATGAGAAGAAAAGGGGGTGGGTCATGTCAGACACTAGAGAGCATTTGATTGGTCAGAAGATTTGATCAGAAACTGAAGTATGAGGTGACGTGTGAAAAACCGCTGATCCATTTAGCCGGAAGTGACAAACTGCAAGCTTTGGGTGTTTATATCAGGTTTATATCTTCTAAATCTTCACAGTTTTGGAGCTCACTAGCTTATATATATATATATATAAGACTAACAGACTGAAACTAACATCTAAAAAACTTTATATTCATTTCACTGGACCTTTAAAACTAAATCACATGACTTTATTGATGCTCATGCTGAAATTTATTCATCATAGTTTATGCGCATTTTTTCTATCAAATAAAAGTAGTTTATCCTACTCAGTTTTGCACATACGTTTTTTATGCACGCTTTCAAATATATGCACATCTTGGCGTTTCCATACATAGGTGGATGGAAACATGGCTAGTGATCTGTCTTTATCATGTTCAGGTTCTCTCTAAACTCATGTTAGTTCATGTTAGACAGTAAAAGTCGTACCACTTCAGCCTGAGCACCAACAGACTCCAGCAGAGCAGAATCCTGCACGATATTCAGCATCGCCGCTGTGGGGTGAAACACACATGCAGTTATTATACACACCTGCCAGTACTAAATGTGTGTAAATATAACCATTGCTGTAAAATATTTTTATATATTTGTAATTTTTCATATTAATCATTAACATTAATATTTGTATTTGATATAACAAATAATTAGTTTGGTGTTTGGTATTTAATTGGTATATGGTTACATAAAAATAATCATATATTTAATTTTATACAATGATTATTAATATCATTAATACTATCACAATTCTGATTTGGTAATACAGAATAGCAAAATGGTTCATTTGCTTTAGAGTCGTGTATACTACATATCCTCTAGTATATATAGTATATATATATTTTCCCAGTACTGGGTTGCAGCTGGAAGGGCATCTGCTGTGTAAAACATATGCTGGATAAGTTGGCGGTTCATTTCGCTGTGGCGACCTCTGATGAGTAAAGGGACTAAGCCAAAGGAAAATGAATAAATACTATTTCTTTTATATAAAAGTTATTAAATGTAATTATTAAAATTATTTTACTACTACTACTACTACTAAATAATAATCTTTATTATTAAAAATAAGAATTTAAGTATAATTTACGGCTACCACTATAATTACTAATATCAATAAGCATTATTATTAGTTAATAATAGTTAATAACAACAACAATACTACTACTACTTCGACTAATAATAATAATAATTATAATAATTATTATGAATATTACTATTTTTTATTATTAACCATATACAATAGCAATATAATTAATCTTAACCTATACAGAGTTCATAAACATTTACATTTTTACTACTAAAATTCCATGACTTTTCCATGATTTGTCCGAGACTTTCAAGTAAATTTTCATGACCTAACGTTTCATGCAATGTCTACATATACGTGATAAAAGAAAAACAATGCATGTTCAAATTTATTACAGCATATCGTAAAACACGCAGCAATCTATTTAGTTTCAATTTATATCTATGTAAAATTGATTTAGATGATGCTTACACCGCACTAATAATGTGAGAGTATGTGATTGGCCAAGGACAGAAACGAAGAAAAGACAACTAACCTATATTCAAGAATACAGATATCGGTTTTCCATGACTTTTCCAAAACTTTGTGGGCTTTTCTGTTTTTCCAAAACTTCTCCAGGCCTGGAAAATGCCATGTCAAAATTCCATGACTTTTCCAGGTTTTCCATGACCGTATGAACCCTGCTATGGCTAATGAATACGAGTTTATAAAGAATAATAGTATTATAAATATAAATAATAATAACAATTTGCTTAATATTTTCATAGAGTTTCACTGGCGAAGCGCCAGTTTCAGAGCCTAAAATCTTTTATCGTATTTCTCTTGACAAACCAGTAAATGCACATATTGAACCGGCAGCTGTACCCAGTATCATCTGTGTATTGATCGGGTCTGTCTCTGTTTGCAGGGCGCCGATCAGAATATTGACCAATCGCAGCTTCAGGGAGAGGAAGGTGACCGCCTTGTCATGGAGAGAGTTGTCATCGTTGCTGAATTTCCCTTCCAACAGAACCTGCAGATTAAATTAGAAAAACACAGGCAATTCAATTATGTGCTCAGAGAGAAATCAGGAAGATGAACAGATAACAAACGCACATCAGAAGCGTTACCACTCGAAGCCAAATGTCAAACTCCCTGACTTTAACTTCCTACAAAGCTGAATTGCCATAACACATCCACCTTATTTTTCATATAAGAACGGCACAAACATTGTAACTTAAAGTCTGCATGAACTGGAAGTTGAAACTGTGTTTTTTTTTCATATTGTGACGCAGTTCCAAGAGAAACAGAATATTAAATGAGAACACAGTGGGTGTGGCTTGTTTATTACTACTGCTATCTGATTGGATGTAGTAAAATTGGTATTTCATTCAGAAATATCTGGAAATGGGCTTCGGGAGATTTATTACAATCTACAGTAACAGACTCCTCCTTTGCACCATTTCTGTTTGTTGTTATAGTGATGTCAAAACTGGCAGCTGGAGGGGCGTGGTTAAGTATTTTAGCCAAGCCCAATACCTCAGACAGACCTAATCTGAGAATTTAACTGAAAACAAACAGGAAGTGCATTTTCAGATTTTAATTTTAGATTACAAAGGGCAAACTTTTTTTTTTTCTTAATGGCATGCACAGATGAATTGTTGTTGAGCTAACAAAATCAATACTGTAAGTTTCGATTTCATGTGCACTTGTTCCTGTCTCACTCACTTTCATTAATCTTTAGCAAAACAAAACAACTGGTGCTCCTTTATATTGCAAACTGTATTTTTTCTTATCATATTGCTTAAATATGTTTGACTGTCAATTGACAAGGAGGAAAGGAATAAAATGATATGAAAAAACACCAAAATAATAGACAAAACGTGATCCAATATGAAAAATACTACAGTAATTTACAGTAAATACTGCAGTGTTTTTGAGCAATAATATTGTAAAGCGTATTATACTCTATATATAATATTTACAACACTTTATTAATGAATGCTCCAGCATACTGTAGTAATAACATTGGTGAACTGATAAACTGTAATAAATATTATACTATACTACAGTAAACTGTGGTGTATTGTAGTATAATATACCCTATAGTTGTAGAAAACTACAGTATTGGGTCATTTGTTTATATTACTGCAGTTGTTGTGTTACCATACCACAACATATTAATTTAAGTACTTTACTATAGTATGGGTCGCTGGTTCGAGTCCCGGCTGGGTCAGTTGGCATTTCTGTGTGGAGTTTGTATGTTCTCCCCGTGTTCGCGTGGGTTTCCTCCGGGTGTTCCGGTTTCCCCCACAAGTCCAAAGACATGTGGTATAGGTGAATTGGGTAAGCTAAATTTTCCGTAGTGTATGTGTGTGAATGAGAGTGTATGAATGTTTTCCAGTGATGGGTTGCAGCTGGAAGGGCATCTGCTGCATAAAACATATGCTGGATATGTTGGCGGTTCATTCCGCTGTGGTGACCCCAGATTAATAAAGGGACTAAGCCGAAAAGAAAATGAATGAATGAATGAACTATAGTATGGTTCAAAAACAGTACAGTATTTATTTGATGTGGGAAAACAATGCTTTAAGAAAAAGGTTTCGAATAAATATAAATATTTTGACAAATGAAAACAATTAGTGTTCAGCTTAAAGTGACATTTAAAGGCTTAACTAGGTTAATTAGGGTAAAGTTAGGGTAATTAGGCAAGTCATTGTATAACAGTGGTTTATTGTGGAGACAATCCAAAACTAATATTGCTGAAGGGGGCGAATAATATTGACCTTAAAATGGTTTTAAAAAAATTAAAAACTGATAAAAACAAATAAGACTTTCTCCAGAAGAAAAAATATTATAGGAAATACTGTGAAAAATTCCTGAATCTGGTAAACATCATTTGGAAAATATTTGAAAAAGAAAAGAAAAATTCACAGGAGGGCGAATTCATTTTGACTTCAACTGTATATATATCAAATTCCCTGACTTTCAGTGACCCGTGGGAACCCTGTTTACCTCTGATTTGACGTTGCCAAAGTGGTGAGGAAGCGGAAGCATGGACAGCAGAATGTGGATGGAGGCTCTTCTCAGCTCAGTAGGATTCACATAAGACTTAAACTTCGACAGCTCTCTGTTGGTGCACAATAATCAGAAACATGCATTAAAACTAAGCATGCAATAGGAGAGGACAATCAAACACCTAGATATCAATTTATGGAGGTAAAGAAAACCATAAATAAAAAACCTGAGTCACTGATGTGAAGAAACTACAAAAAGACACATAACTAACATTGAGTTTTAATTTTTTTGTATATCCTGCACAGCCCTAGCATGTGCAAGATTATCTCAGGCATTATCATCAGACACTCACCGGTCCGGCAGGATGGTCTCCAGTGCAGATATGAAGTAGGGAACCACTACATTGATTCCCTTGAGATCGGAGCAGAACAGAGCAGAAGAGTTCAGGATGATGCTGGCTAAAACCGGCCTGCAGATGAAGTCTGAAATCTGAAGACCCTGAATCAGCACCATGTAGAACCTGACACAATCAAGGGCATTTCATTAGTTGCAGTGAATCAACGGATATCTTTAGTAGGGCTGCACGATATTGGACAAAAAAAATGACATTGCAATGTTTAGTTTGTCTGCAATATATATTACGATATGAATTTAATTTCACAAGATGACTTATAACTCTGTTTTGAATGAATTCATCATTTTACATTGATTGGGATTATTTTGTAGAGGAGTATCTGAATAAAACACAATGCAATAGAACAGATACAAATGATTTGATGGCTGAAAGTACTGAGGTACAGAAATAATTCATAAAATAACACTTTATAGTCTATAGTTTTCATTGTATAATTTAGGGCTGCACAATATTGGAAAAATATAGCATTTGTTATTCTGCAATATATATTGCAATATGAATACAGTTTCACCAGATGACTTGAATAGCTCTATTTGGAAAGAATTGATCATTTTAGATTGATTGGGATGATTCTGTAAGGGAGGGTATCTGCATAAAATCTAATAAAGAAATCAAAAGCATAGATAAAAAAACGATAAAGAAAAAGTTACAATTGAAACAAACAGTGTTTCATAGTTTTCCGCGTCTAACATCATTCATTAATGGTTATTAAAGTCAACAATGCTACACAGGCCTCAAAAACACATGCAAATGATAAATTATAATACGGACTCAGCATTGCAAATCCTGCGATGTGACTATTGCGAATGATCACATTGCGATATCAATGCTGAAATGATATATTGTGCAGCTCTAGTACAAATAATTAAATACAATTCATTTTGGTTCATATAGCTTTATAACCTCTTGCTTTAAGTTTGCTTAAATATTACATTTACAGGTCTTAAAAACATTCAAATGAACATATTTTAGGGTTACTTATTCCCACAAATCACATATTCTGAACTGTGATGCTGATCAACTATTTACTTTCTTTATTGTCCACAAGTGGAAATTCATCTTTGGCTTCACCACACAACCACATCCGCGTTCACATTACACACATCACAGAAAAACCAGGCAACACATACATTCAATGATATCACATACATCACATTAGAAACTCTTTTTAAAACCCTATACATACTTAGAACCCAGTATTTAAAATTCTAATGGCAGTCGGCACAAAGGACATTTGATACACATTTTTCTTTACTTGAGGTTGACTAAAACGTCTTTTTGATGGCAAGAGCTGAAATTTTATATTTAAGGGATGGGAACAATCTTCAATAATAACGTGTGCTTTCTGTTTAATGAATAAATTTCATTTGGTTGTCTTGGTGCTTTACCTACAATTGCACTGGCAATTTTGACTACAATCTCCTATCAAATCTATTGTTTTATAAACTATAATCCCAACTTGACATTGCAGATCCTGCGATGAGACTATTGCAGATTCACACATTGCGATATCGATGCTGAAATGATATACTGTGCAGCCCTAATCTTTAGCATTACTTTGTAATAACATCTTATAGTTCTATTTGTATTTTTGGTCAATTTAAAATAACTGTTTTTAATCGGATATAAGATCAAATTTAATTTATTTCTGAGATGCAAAATTCATCATTTGAATTTTCAGCATCAATACTGTAGTTTTCAGTGTGACATGATCCTTCAGAAAACATTACAATATATAATATGATATACTGATTTGAGGTTCTAACTAATTAATTCTGCTGCTCAAATATTAATAATGGTAGGAACTGTTTTTGTTGGTAGTGTGGAAACTGTGAGTGACACTTTAATCAGTCTGATGAATAGAGAGTTCATCAAAACAGTGTTTATTTGAAACAGTAAATGCACATATTGAATACCCAGTTTTTTTTACATTATAAATGTCTTGATTGTCACTTTTGTCCTCTTTAAAGAGCAAGTCTAATGTTTTTTTCAAAAAATAACTTAATTGCATTTTGTAATCTAATTTATTTCAATGCAAACAGTATGCAAAATTGTTCATAAAAAAGTGCATGATAAATAAAGACTGTCTCTGAAAAGAAAGCGTCAACTCTGAATCCGCTTAATGAGTGACATCAACACCATAAAAGTAATTAATTTGCATAATCACTGCCTACCTACAACACATGAACATAATAGATACAGAAAGACCAAATCAAAACACAATTGGCCACAGCTGACCAATCAAAGTAGAGTTTACCCATGGAAGGGAGGGGCTTATAGACCTTAAGCACAAAATTGATTCAAATAAACCTAATCAAAATCACTGCAAAATAATTCTGATTCTAAACACAAATTCTGAGAAAGTTACATGTTTTCTGATCTTAGATGCATTTTAACCTGTTGTAGGAGACTAAACACAATAGAAGGACACTTAAAAATACAATATGACCTTATCTTTATAGGGCACCTATTATGCAAAAATCACTTTTATAAGGGGTTTAAACCCAGTTGTGTGTCCGAAGATGTGAATATATCCAGCCTCTAATGGTAAAGATGAATTAATTGTATTTGCTATAATCAGACTTGACAAAAACAGGCTGCAGAAACACTTTGATTGACATTCTCCCTTTGTACGTGTCATCAGAGAGGGAAAGCCCCTCCCACTAGTCTCCCTCATTAGCATAAACAGCAGCCCTGAGTGAGAAGCAGCCGTCTGTCCATTAGCCATTAGAGTGTTTGAGCTGCTGAAGATAATGTCAGCATAGACTAAGAGGATTATAGATGTGGAGTTTTAGATGATGCACAAATGAACAGCGACAGGAGTCTCCATAGACTGACACAAGCATGAAGCACACTGACCAACGACAACATGCAGACCTGACCAGCACTGACAACACAGCTAGTGCTGTTTTTCAATCTGAAAACACCACAATTAGAGTCAAAGCCTAAAAGGGTCAGTTTCAGAGAGTTAGAAAACATTATCTGTGTGCTATTTTGAGCTTCACGTACTTCACTACATACTCTAGACACATCAGAGACGCATTTTACATCTTGTTAAAAGGGGTATAATAGGTCCCCTTTAATGTGTCCTTTCTGTATAACTGCTTTATTGAGATTATTAACTAGTAAAATCACCTGGACAGGTAGACGGGAAGAATCTCCTCTCCTGTTTTCTTACTGCAGAAGATCCTGCAGAGCGTCCCGCATGCTTCAGCTCGACCCGACTCATAATTATCAGGAAACTCGTTGGCGTCAAACATGGGGTTGGAGACCATGGTGTCGGTAGACATCTGAGAGCCTTTACGCCTCAGTTCAACTCCAGCTTGAGTGGCCAGCGCTGAGAGAGAAAGAGGGAGAGAGTGAGAATGAAAGAGAGAGAGAGAGAGAGAAAGAAAAGGAGGGAGAGAGAGAGAAAGAGAGGATAAAGAAAGAAAGAGAGAGATAAACAAACACTCAGTGAAACACACGTGCACTTCTGAAGGCCATGACAGGGAATACCGACAAAGAGATTATTGGACAAATGCGGATTATTTTATCTATAAATTAATAAAATAAAATATAGATAAAATATCTGATCAATAATAAAATAGGCATATGCAGCTATGAGGTCTTATTTAAATTAGAAACATTAACATTGTTATTTGGAAACGGTGTGTCATTTAAAAAGTACTATTTTTATTTTTTATTTAAATGATGTTAAATGCATGCTCATGCAATTGTATGTACATTAATTAATATATTTATTAAGATAATGCAACTTTAAAACGCATATGACATTTTATTAATTTTAAAAAGTTGGATATTTTCAATACAAAAAAATTATGATAAATAAAACGGGTAGTTTTTAAAAAAATGTAACGATATAAATATGAATAAAATGAAACATTTTTTTACAAGATTTAACCATTTTCTCTAACACTCGACAAAATAATTCAATACAGAAATTAAGAAATTATAATTCAAAATTTTCAATTTTCTATGTTAATATCTAGTAAAATGTAATTTATTCCTCAAATTAAATTAAGAATTTATTATTATTACTTCAGTCTTAAGTGTCATATAATCCTTCACAAATCATTCAAATATGCTGATCAAAATATATAATTAATCCTTCCGGATGACTTTATTACATTTATTTATTTTATTCATTATAAACATTAACATTATGTTGTTTTTAAACAATGTGCAATTTAAAAAGCACTACTATTTATTTTTATTTTGATAATGTTAAATGCATGCTTATGCAAATGTAGGTACTGCAATTAATACATTTATTAAGACATTGCAACTTCTAAATGCATATGACACGATGATAATGATTAATTTAGAAAAGTAGGATATTTCAATACAAATAAAGATGTTTATATTAACTATCAAATATAAAACGGTTAGTTTTCAAATATTTAATTATATAAATATTAATAAAATAAAAAAATGTTATAAAAGTTATTAAAAAATTGTCAAAAAAATGTCAATACAGAAATTATGAAATATTATTACAATTCAAAATAGCATTTTTTAAGCGAACATACAGTAAAATGTCATTTATTCCTTAAATTAAACTAAGAATATTATTATTTCTTCAACAATAATCTTTCAGAAATCATTTAAATATGCTGATCAAACTTTATGATCAAAAACTTCATACAATAAGCTCCCATTTATTACAACATACTAATCATCATTTGTACTTATAAAAATGCAAATAACAGAACATTAATCCTTCCGCATGACTTTATTACATTTATTTGACATGCAGTAATTTAATTTCCAGTTAGGGAAGCGAGTGCTAATGTAATGGCTCTTCTTCTAGACCGTCACGTATTTATCTATTTGTTGCGATCTTACAAAATCATATTTAACTACCATCATGTTGGATCATGTTAGTGCATGAGTGGTTTGACACAGAACAGAACACGCTTTTCCCCATCTCCTGGTCAGTCTCCCTGTTATCAGAGCATGTCAGTTGAGTTTAAGTCAGACAAATGTTGATTAAAGGCCAATTTCTATAGTCCAGCATCCTAAATTAAGACATTAAGGCACAATATGGCTGAAACAAATTGCACCAACAACCACGACATGCAGAAAATATCCATACAAAACATATATATAAAAAAAAGAACAAATGGAAATTAACCAAATGCTAACATAAAAAACAAAACAAAAGCTGTCAAAAAAACGCTGGGAAAAAACTGAACAGAACATTGGTTGGTGTGTTTCTTTGGAGAAGATCAGTTAGTAGAGGTCCTTCAGGAGATGATATGGGTAGGAACTTGTTTTAATGATGGCGGGTAAGTTGAAGGATCAAGCACAACAAACATTCAGGGATCTCAGCGGCTCGACCAAACACAAATAAACACATATCCAAACACACGTCCTATGCCCCATATGGTCCAAAACCAGACAGGTGGACAAATCTAAGCTTGTTTTGAATAAAAAAAATATAAATATGCATATAATAAATAATACTGCTAATAATAATAACATTATACAAAAGCAAGTTGTCATGAATAAACTAAAAAAGCCCCCCGAGATGAAGAAGGCATGGAGGCAGTGGTTTTTATATTTATGTAGAAAATAATCATTTCTGTAATATTTTAATCCTTTAATTCTTTTTCATTTGTAAAGATATTTGCGCATTGCTGTACATCCTGTGTGTATTAAGCAATATGTAAGCGAGGCGCACAACTAACGCGCTCTGCGCTGGACTTTAGACCTGCTTTCAGCTGGTCTATTGCACAGTCTATTTTAGTTCCTCAAAAGAGCAACGCGCCAACAATGCGCCTTAACACACCTCCTTTCTAGAACGGCACATCCATGAATCCACAAAGTGGCACAAATGGATTTGCTATTTAAACAACGTGGCGGAAAACGGGAAAATTAAGGTTGCGTTGGTCTGAAAATAGCAACACGTCGGGGCAAGCATGTCTTGCGTCTTATTGCGCCGGGTGTATCATAGGGCCCAGTGTGTGTTTTCTTCAATTATTTTAAAGTCAAGTAATTCACCCTTCATTCTAAAATCTCTCACCTGTAATATGTGATCATATTTACTGTACAAAACCTGTCAGTGAACTATGAGGGATAAAAAAATAAAATAAATAAAGAATCATTCATTAATCGTAATCGAGCTAAAATGTTCAATTAATCGAGATTTTGATTTTAGCCCAAATCGCCCAGCCTCATGCACAATATATGGTTTCAGCATCGATATCGCAATGTGATCATTCGCAATAGTCACATCGCGAGAACACACAATGTTGAGTCTGGATTATAATTGATCCTTATCAAGCGTGTATTGAGGCCTGTGACTGTGTGAGGGTTTTAAAAGCATTCAGGCCTAAGAAATTGTACCGTTTGTAACTTTGACAAATTAATAATGATTAATTTTATTGAATTAAAACAAATATAAAACGAACACTATGCAGTATTATTTTACATTTGATTATTCAATTAATGTACTCCTGAATACTGCTAGACTCCTGGGGAAAAAACAAAACAATGAAATGCCGTTTATTTAATTTGTCTACTTTTCTTTATTGAATTTATCTATGCTTGTGTATTGTTTATTATTCTTCATGCACTCCCCTACAGAATCATCCCAATCAATCTAAAATTATAAATTGTTTCCAAATAGTTAATAGTGAAATTGTATTCATATCGCAATTATATATAAAAATATCAGATTTTATTAGATATAATATTAGATTTTTTCCAACATCGTGCAGCCCTACGATGAACTTATTGAAATAAGTTACATAAGTAACATAAAAGCTTTTGTTATGATGGCTTTTTGCAATATTTTTTTTCTTTTACAGTGTACTGGACCAACGTCCCGCCTCAGGATCCTGAATATTTGTCGCATTTGAGCCAATGAGATTTGGGCAGCAGTCAAAAGACTCCCCGGACCTTTAACTCAAGCAGTGTATGCGCAAGTCTCTTGCCCCAAGAAAACAAGTACTGCAACAATGAACGAGTGACAGTGTCAACAAAAAGAAGAAAACAAACTGAATGAATGAACCAAATAACTGCAACTGGTAAAGCTTGTGTTCCTACTTACAAGATTTATAAGAAAGAAGAATTTGGAAAAATGTTGCTGCAAGATAACAGAGATAAAATGGAAACAAATCAAAGAACAGCAGTAGTAGAGTTCAGTAAACTATTCAGAAGTTGTTGTTGTTTTCTGTTTGTGTGGTTTTAAAGACACAGGTAAACCATTAAAAATAGATCATCATGCAAAAATGAACAAAACAAAATGAACAAAAACAAGTAAAGGAAATATGCATGTAATTCCACAGACGAATTTCGATCAATTCACTATACACACACACAACACTGGTTTTCATAAGTGTGCAGATATTGGTGTATAAATGAATGCATGTTTGTCAGAAGTTTATTCATACATAAGAACTATTTGCCTGGCATGAATGAATGTCTTATTTTGGAGACTAAATTTAACACATCATAAATCCACTTTAATAAGGCATGTAAAAACTGTGATAGACCAATATGAACTGATAACATTTATATCTAATTAAGGTGTTTATGTCAATAGATTTATCAATTGATTAAGCATGCTTTTCATTGTCAATAAAATATTACATATTGTATTCATTTAATTTAAGACATTTTACATATGGGTCAAAGACGAGATGGTGGTGTCCATATCAAATTTGGGAAATTTATTTTATATACACAGAAAGGTCAAAATGCAAAATACTTATTCTAACTTGGCCACTTTATTAGGTACACCTTACTAGTACCGGGTTGGACCCCCTTTTGCCTTCAGAACTGCCTTAATCCTTCGTGGCATAGATTCAACAAGGTACTGGAAATATTCCTCAGAGATTTTGCTCCGTATTGACATGATAGCATCACGCAGTTGCTGCAGATTTGTCGGCTGCACATCCATGATGCAAATCTCCCGTTCGTGGCCGCTGCGTGTATTACAATATATTATACTGGAAGATGCAATTAAATAATACAACACAATGTTTTTTGACATTTTTGACTACTGTTACAGTAAATGATATTTTAGCTGATGTCTTCTGGAAATCATTGTAAAAATCTATTATATTCATTATTTTTTGCTAAAAGAAATATGAACACATAGCATATAATGTACAGTAAAAAATGTTTGTTTTATCTTTGACCCATATATATATATATATATATATATATATATAAAATTTACATTTATGCATTTTGCAGACACTTTAAAATCATTAATGTTTTATAATTTCATAAAGTGAACTATAACCTTGGTGTTATTAGCACCATAATCTACAAAAATACATGTTGTTGTTATTAAATTGTAGAATAAATAAAGCTTCAATATTTCTATCAGTGTACAATTTCTACGATGTTTACTTCACATTCAATAATTCTTACCAATACATAAAATCTCTCGAAATCCAGTAAGGTATTTTCACAGCGTCTATATTAGTGTACGCTGACCCTAAATGTGCTACAATCTTGCAGGTAGGAATATTTTTGTGAAATTAAAGAAAACGAACAGACCGTCAACAGGTAAAATAAGTAGAATAATGAAAACCAAAGGAAAAGGGGTGATCATAGTATTGATTATAGTGTGTATTACACTCTTACCGGTCATGCTGCTGTCTCTGCTCAGGCCGGAGTGCAGTTTACAGTGGACCAGTGCAGCGTCAAACAGCCACTGGCCGAACAGATTTAACACACTGTTGACTTTGGGCCGGGTCGGAGCCGGGAGCGGACGGGGCTCGGAGCTCGTCTGGTTTGGGCTGGAGAGAGGAGATGTGGACGAAGCCTGGTGTGACACTCTGGTCTGACCAGTCTGTGGAGAGAGGCTATAAATGGTCATTTTCTTAACCTGAAATGCAATCTGTTTTAAAGGAGACCTATTCTGCACCTTTTTACAAGAGTTAAAATAAGTGTCTGGATGTCTCTAGAGTGTGTAGTGAACTTCAGCTCAAAATACCACACAAATAATGTTGTCTACCTCTCTGAAACTGACCCTTTTAGGCTTTGATCCTAATTGTGGCGTTTTAGTGACTGTCGCTTTCAATTCAAACGAGACTGTGCTCTGTCAGGTCTGCATGTTGTCGTTGGTCAGTGTGCTTCATGCTTCTGTCAGTCTATGGAGACTCCTGTCGCTGTTCATTTGTGGTTCATCTAAAACTCCACATTTATAATCCTCAGTTTATGCTGACATTATCTTCAGCAGCTCAAACACTCTAATGGTTAATGGACAGACGGCTGCTTCTCACTGAGGGCTGTTTATGCTAATGAGGGAGAGATGATGGGCACTAGTGGGCGGGGCTTTACCTCTCTGGTGACACATACAAAGAGAGAATGTCAATCAAAGTGTTTCTGCAGACTGTTTTTGTCAAGAGTAATTATAAAAAGTAGAATTAGTAAATTTTTACCATCAGAGGCTGGATATATTCACACAACTGTGTTTAAAATAGTTTATAACACCTTATAAAATAGTATGTTTTGCATAATAGGTCCCATTTAAAGAACCACTCCTCATTTTTCAGCTCCCCTAGAGTTAAAGAGTTGAGTTTTACTGTTTTTTAATGCATTCAGTCGATATCCGGGTCTGGCAGGACCACTTTTAGCTTAGCTTAGCATAGATCATTGAATCGGATTAGACCAATAGCACCATTGTTTTTGAAATTTACTAGCAACATTTTCAGTGCTGACAAACTAAACTTTTAAAACTTAATTCATAACCGATGACCTCTAAAGCAACCCACTACAGGGTTTCTGCAGGTCTCACAAAGTCCAATTTAAGACCTTTTAAGACCTTTTTAAGGCCTAAAACTTAGTTTTTGTAATTTAAGACTTTAAGACACTGCGGACACTTGTATTACTGAAGTTAAATGAATCGAGCTGAATAAATGACACTATTATATGCTTTAGAGCTCATACACTGTAAAAATTAGGTAAATAAAATATTATTGCAGTATGTTTTATGTTTTCTACTTCAAAATGTCATATTCATACATGCTGCTTCTTTCTATAGGTTTCTTTCTATAAGTACACTACTGCACTGCACTTTAGCACATCAGTATTCACCTAGTTTATACTGTATTATGTGCAATATATTCATGCTGGTCATTTAAAAAAATAAAAATTATATTTACTTTATCTTATTTTTATATTTATTATATGTCTTATTGTTCGCGATATGCCAAGAGCTGCTGAACAAAATTTTATTGTGCCTGCACAATGACAATAAAGATTCTAGATTCTTGTTTGGGAACCATTCATTCATTCATTCATTTTCTTTTCGGCTTAGTCCCTTTATTAATCTGGGGTCGCCACAGCGGAATGAACCGCCAACTTATCCAGCATATGTTTTTACACAGTGGATGCCCTTCCAGCTGCAACCCATCACTGGGAAACACCCATACACTCTCATTCACACACATACACTATGGACAATTTAGCTTACCCAATTCGCCTATAGCGCATGTGTTTGGACTTGTGGGGGAAACCGGAGCACAAACACACGCCAACACAGGGAGAACATACAAACTCCACACAGAAATGCCAACTGACCCAGCCGAGGCTCGAACCAGCGACCTTCTTGCTGTGAGGCGACACACTGCGCCGATGTTTGGGAAACACTTTAATTATATTTCTTAAAAAAATTATAATAATAATTAAGTTAAATATCACTGGGGGCGGCACCGTCGCAGTGCTCCGGTTTCCCCCACAGTCCAAACACGTGCTATAGGTGAATTGATGAACTAAATTGGCCGTAGTGTATGAGTGTGTGAATGGGAGTGTATGGGTGTTTCATTGCTTTTTAGGGTTGCAGCTGGAAGGGCATCCGCTGTGTAAAACATATGCTGGATAAGTTGGCGGTTCATTCCACTGTGGCGACCCCTGATTAATAAAGGGACTAAGCCGAAGGAAAATGTATAAATGAATGAATAAATATCACTGACCTGAACTATGTTTTTTCATTATTGCTGAATTTACGTTTTCCTGTTTACCTGCTTTGGAATAATCTGTGTTGTATAAAGCTCTTTATGATGTCATACCGTTGAGGTTTTGCTGGTTGTCTTGGCAACAGCAGTGGGGCGGTGCCTGCGGTTGTGAGGGGGTGTGGTGTTGGTTGTTGTTGGGGGCGGTGGCATACTGAGCCTATTGACAGGAGTGGGCGGAGCACTGTCAGAGCGGGGGCGGGATATACCTGAGAGAGAAACAAAACAGGTAGAGAAGCAAGAAAAACCACATGAATTAAACCTAAAGATTCAGTGAAACACGAAAAATGACAACACATTACGTCAGCGGTCACGGACATATATACAGCCATAAAGCACCTACAAACATGCTACAGTAAATCAGCATATCCACTGCAGCCCTAAAATATGAGAAAATCCAAAGACTTGATTAAAGGGCTTTTTGAATGTCACCAAAAAAAAAAATCAAACTTCAGATGCTTCTTGGATTGGGTCATTTCAAAGTCACCAGCAAGGTCAAACAATTGTACAAAAAAAAAGATGCAAATCTTGATGCAAGCTGTAAAACAGACATTTTAGGCATTTTGTTATATAAAGCAATTTGGAAACACTTTACTTGAAACGGTGTTTATAAGACTGTCATTAAACCTTTATAACCATGACATGACAGATCATTAATGCGAATGAGATTTTATGCATGCTTATGACAACTGTTATTAAGTGTCATTCGCTCAGTTATGGCATTTTAAATGCAACGATGATGCTGATTTGATAAACTTGACATAAACAAATACATCATATTTGTGTTTGTCATGACAACTTGACAACAAAACCTGTCATAAATCTGTCATAAACATGATTGTCATGAAGCCATTATAAATATATCATGAATTTTATAACAGCGTCAATAATATTTTTTTCCTCAACTACAGTGCTGAATTTGTAATTAAAATTTTATTAAAGTTGCAGTATGTAAGTTTGACACCCAGTGGTTGAACTAGGTATTGCATTCCTGGATCAAAACAAAAGCAAGCACAAGTTGCCAGATTGAGGACCAACAGTCTGACTATCGAGCCTAAAGCTGATTTAAATCGTGTTCTAAATTAAAGCAACGGCACGCGATAGAGGGAATATTTTCCATAATAAAAGGAGTTTTTGTTCTAACCAACACCTCGAATTGATATATGAGAAATGGCGTCTATTTCTCACAGCTGAACAATAGAAAACTTGATGACATGATCACCTAAGGTACACCTCATGTGCTTTATTCAGTGTTAAATGCTAACAATGTGAGTCTGAATGCCATTTTACATGACATTTATTGCCATACTACTGAAAGCAGCAGCAGATAGTTCACCTCAGATCATATAAACCATCAAATAAAATAAACCATTTGAAATTGAACTTCAGAACTGTGACTCAAAATCAACACATATCAGTGATTCAGCATCTACATTTAATAATGTTAAAGAGGTTTAATATGTATTAATTAGATTATAAACCTTACCATTTCATAAGTTAGTGCATAATCTGTGCTTCTGAATGGCTGTATTTAAATTTCTGCAATTAAATCACTGCAAATCACGGTCACGGACGCATGCTTTGAGAGCCTTTCTGAATGAATGAATGAATGAATGAAATATGCTGTTTCCCATGAAGGCAACCAGGGGTGCTGAAATATAATTGGCTAAAGTGGCAGTGGGCGGGTTAAAAGAACCAAAACAAAGACAGCCATTCCAGCATGTAACACACAGAATATCTGACTTCAGCATTGTTTCTCAGATAAACAAGAATGTTCACAGAGCATGTTTCTGAAATATCTGCAAACATATTATGCTATTTTTATGCTTTAAAAGAGTCAAAAACTTACATACAGCACCTTTAAATATTAATGACGCTCTTAAAAATTATTTGACAGAGTAATGACACTTTTAATGACAAATACAGTTTGTTTCACTCAAAAAGTTATCATTATATCAATTATAACAGCTTAGTGACAATCGTTTATGACAGATTTATGACAGGTTTTGTTGTCTTGGTAACATCAATTTGTCATGTCAAAGACAAAAACAGGTTGTGATGTATTTGTTTATGTCAAGTTGTCATAACAAACAATATCATCTTTGCATTTAAAATGTCATAACTGAGCGAATGACACTTTTTAACAATTGTCATAAGCATGCATAAAATCTCATTCACATTCATAACTCATGTCATGATTATTAAAGTGTCATGAGTCTTCTGAACACCCCTTCAAGTAAAGGATTACCAACAAGTTTATGCATAAAACTGGACACATCACTTTAGATCCATGATGCTTTATGGTAAGTAGTGATTGTGTCAGTAGCACAAAGATTGACTACTTTAAAACAAATTTTTACCCAAATATGGAAAGTAGCCATCATTTACTATACTACCATGTTGTTCAACACCTGTATGACTTTCTTTCTGCAGAAAACAAACTTCAAAAAGATTAAATTCTAATGATTTTCACAAGTGAACAAGGCAAGACCATCAGCAGATAACAAATATTTTTCTTTCACAATATGAAAAAGAGCTGTACATTCTGCTAAACATCTCCTTTATGTGATCTGCTAAAGAAAGAACGTCATATGGGTTTGAAGTGACATGATGGTGAGTAAATGATCTGTTGTTACTGGGTAAATTACACACAATCTTGACTTCAATCACAGATGTTTCTCGCATTATGAGCTTTTGTGAATTCAGAAATTCAGAAAATAATAAAAAGTATATATTTTTGTATATTTCAACAATTCAAATGTCCAGATAAAAGTTTATAATAGGGTCCAATTTGTAGAGTTATTAACTAATTTGAACTAACAAGGGGCAATGCATTTTTACAGTATTCGTTAATCTCAGTTGACATTAATTAGTAACTGTTCATTGTTAGATCATGTGAGCAAAATTAC
>CAIGQV010000906.1:1157114-1168355 GCA_903798115.1 Danio jaintianensis
TCTATCTATCTATCTATCTATCTATCTATCTATCTATCTATCTATCTATCTATCTATCTATCTAATAAAGACATATAAAACAATAGCTATATAATGCAATATATAAATATATAACATTATTACTAATATATAATGGCTATTTTGGTGATGTGAACAGTCCTGGTTCATAATATGCTTCCTCTTATCAGACATCAGTGTCTGCTATACAGAAGTGATGACAAACTATGCAGGACACTGTTTTGACAACAACACACACTGTTCTGTGCTGATCACCTGATCCTGAGCATTAATCTAACATGAGGAGCTGTGATTCCAGCCATAAGTCAAAGACCAACAATCTAACAAATCAGTAAAAACAAAACAGCCAGCTCAGCACAAGGCTCTCCATCTTCACTAATCTGGACACAATCTGAGCGCTCTGCTAATATTAGCATGAAAACTTTAAACATGGAACGAGGCCAAGTAGATCTCAAACCCTCAGGAATAACACACTCATCAGAATACAGATTACAATATCTAGACTACACACAGTACAAGAGAAATGCGTGCTCGCAAATATATTAATATGAACACTAAAATAAATGTTCTTTTACGTATTAGAATGAGACTTAAAATCTGTATATTAAATAAGACTCTCACACACACACACGCACATGTATTTATGTCTGTGTGCATGCGCGTGAGAGTCTTATTTATTTAAATATGCAAAAACATTCATTCATTCATTTTCTTTTCGGCTTAGTCCCTTTATTAATCTGGGGTCGCCACAGCGGAATGAACCGCCAACTTATCCAGCATATGTTTTACACAGCGGATGCCCTTGCAGCTGCAACCCATCACTGGGAAACACCCATACATACCATTCACACACAAACACTATGGACAATTTAGCTTACCCAATTCACCTAGCGCATGTGTTTGGACTGTGGGGGAAACCGGAGCACCCGGAGGACACCCACACAAACACGGGGAGAACATGCAAACTCCACACAGAAATGCCAACTGACCCAGCCGAGGCTCGAACCAGCAACCTTCTTGCTATGAGGCGACATCGCTACCCACTGCGCCGCCAATATACAAAAACAATTAATTAAAAATATCATTGCAAATTCTTCTACACCAAAACATTCTGATTTAAAATAAATAATAATAATAATAATAATATATAATTATAATTAATAATAAACAACATAATATACAGATTTAAATATGTAGACTATACGCAGCTTAGATCCACCTTTACAAATATATATTAATATACATACAAAAACAGACATTCTTTAACATATTAGGATGAGACTTATATTCTGTATATTAAATAAGACTCTCTTTCTCTCACACACACACACTTATGTCTGTGTGTGTATGTGCCCGTCATAGTCTTATTTATTTAAATATACAAAAGCAATTCATTACAAATGTCCTTGCAAATACTTCTACACCAAAAATATAGATTTAAAATAATAATGATGATGATAATAATAATAATAAAATACAGATTTAAATTTGTAGACTATATGCAACATAGATAGATGTTTACAAATGTATACTAATATAAATGCAAAGATAAATAATATAATAATAATAATAATGGGGCAGCACGGTGGCACAGTGGGTAGCACAATCGCCTCACAGCAAGAAGGTCGCTGGTTCGAGCCTCGGCTGGGTCAGTTGGCGTTTCTGTGTGGAGTTTGCATGTTCTCCCCGTGTTCGCGTGGGTTCCCTCCGGGTGCTCCGGTTTCCTCCACAAGTCCAAAGACATGGTAAATTGGGTAAGCTAAATTGGCCGTAGTGTATGTGTGTGAATGAGAGTGTATGGGTGTTTCCCAGTGATGGGTTGCGGCTGGAAGGGCATCCGCTGCGTAAAACATATGCTGGATAAGTTGGTGGTTCATTCCACTGCAGAGACCCCAGATTAACAAAGGGACTAAGCCGAAAAGAAATGAATGAATGAATGAATAATAATAATAATAATAATAAAAATGGATTTAAATTTGTAGACTATAAATATAAATAGATGTTTATAAATGTATATTAATATAAATACAAAAATAAAAGGTACTTTTACATATTAGGATGAGACATATACTGCATAGTAAATAAGAGTCTCATTTCAAAGATATAAAAGCAATTAACTAGAAATATTGCAATTATTTATTACTATAAGGCACACAATATGCCATGTCAAACTGAACACATAAATAATACCTGTAGGCTACAATACAACACATAAAAATGGTACACAATAACAAAGAATATAAATGGCACTGTAAAACACAGAAGTATACCATGGTGTATGGCTAAATAACAGTGTATTTGATACTAAATATCTTAAGCTACAATTGTGTGTTATTGTGATGGTAGATAGAAATATAGCTCATTTAAAATATTCATGTACCATTTATTTACATGTCACTCTCAGGTACTCATACCTTAATACGTTTCCCATGGTATTATTTGTTTCAGCACACTCGTTATCACGCAAACAAGTACTATAAGAGCAAAAATAAATGATGAATAACAGCAAAATCTTCCTAAAATGCACGTCCTGGTGATGTTTTCAATTCGACTTCCGTAGCCGCTGTGTTTGTTAGCTTCTATGCTAACCGAACGGATACGAGTCAGTGAAGCTTTAAATCCTAACACAAACATCCGTATTCACATTTACAAATTATTTTATGCCCTCAGACAATTTATATGCAAATAAAACTAGTTTTATACAAGAGGATGAAGGCTATTAGCAGCCCGAGAGCTATGCTAACACAGACTGACTGCCAACGGTGACTGGGATTAAAACCATCAATTTACTGCTAAACATTAAAACAAAAGAGCAAAAATCACAGTTACCTCCTCTGCTATTAAATAAACAAAATAACACATGCAATCCCGCCGTGTGTTATAACGTTTTCCAAGCTTTGGCGCGAAATAATCTGAGACATGTTTGTTTGACAGCTAATTCCAGCTTCACAATCGCTTCAAAACAAACAGATGACAGCTGTCAATCATCCGTCACCGCTTATCATCACTTCTTCTAACAGAGAAACTCTTACATTTAACGCAGGTGTTAATAAAGAGCACTGTATACACTGGAGCAGGCCGCAATGCGGACTCTGGCGGTGTTTGAAACCCTACTGAGCTCACTTACTAGATAGCGCACTTGTGTTCAAAACAAAGATGCCTGAATGCTACTACAGTAACCAAATAACATGCTTACATGTTTACTCTGTTTTAAAATACTAGTGAAGCTGAAATCACACTAGGATTTTAATATATAATGCCTAGAGATGTTGTCTGTATAGACACAAACTGGGTTTTGAGACGCGGCCCATGTGACAGTTGAACGGAGCAAACACATAAACGCAGCGCAGACATTATGAATAAACAGCCTGACCTGATTCAGTTCACATATCAATTAGTCGGTGGTTCCGGTGATTTTTTTAAGGAAACCGGGTTTGTTCGAGCAGCATATTTGTCGGAGGAGCCGGTAAGATCGGATCAGATCCGCTCCTCCATCACGGGCGGCGGGTTCGGCTGCCTGCAGTGGCTGATGTGAGCGATTCGCGAATGAATCATTCATCTGAACCGATTCCTTCAAACAATTCAGTCGCACAGATTCGCAAGCGTTTGTAAATCACTCGACGCCTGACGAACATGAACAACACCGCACATTTTACTAACTTTCTGCCAGGTAAGTGATGAAGAAAGCCTAATTCACATCAAACTATCTAAAAAACAAACCGCTGTAGTATTATAGGGTTATATATTTAATTTAACTACAAAAAACAATCGCCTGAAGGAACACCTGAGGCAGTACCAAAGGAAGGCCTCAGGTAGTTATACAATTTAATTGTTTAATATAACTGAACTTAATTCTTAAAACTTTTTATAGAGATTTTATAACATTTAAGGATCGTTATAACGATATAATCTTTATAAAATAATCTTTTGTTATTTTTCTAAATTGTCTACCTTTTATTTAACTGACTAGTATTAAATATTTGCAGTGTTTTCACTGACCTGCGTAATTGTATTTTGTCAATAGCAGCATTTTTATTATGTAAAAAAACAAAAGAAGTTGGCACCAAGATACAATGAAGTGTAAAGGTTGTAGAATATCCAAATTAAACCACGTACTAAGCATAAGAGTCCACAATAATAAGCAAAACATAAAACATAATAGTACAAAATCCTCTGCAACAAAGCTGGATTTCTCATCATTTTGTGGCAAAAGCCATGACAGAATTCATTCATTCATTTTCTTTTCGGCTTGGTCCCTTTATTAATCTGGGGTCGCCACAGCGGAATGAACCGCCAACTTATCCAGCATATGTTTTACGCAGCGGATGCCCTTCCAGCCGCAACCCATCACTGGGAAACACCCATACATCCCATTCACACACATACACTACGGCCAATTTAGCTTACCCAATTCCCCTATAGCGCATGTCTTTGGACTTGTGGGGGAAACCGGAGCACCCGGAGGAAACCCATACTACAGTATTTATTACAGTTTATCAGTTCACTTAAGTAAGTACCACAGTATGCTGGAGCATTCATTAACAAAGAGTTGTAAATACTATACAGTATAATACTCTTTACTATAGTATGGTTTTAAAACACTAAAGGCCATTTTGAGGGATGTAAACAAAAAGAATGGTCCCAACGCATGTCCTGTTATACATTTTTAATTTCTATAACTTCTAAAAATACAAAAAGATCCACATATTGATAAATAATGTTATGATTGTATTGCCTCTTGTTACAGTTATGAAATAGTTTGATAACAAGCAGGAAATGTTCATGGGCCAATGACAAGACCACATTGAAATGGTCTATAGAATTTGCGATACATTGCTATAGTATTTTTTTTCATGTGGGATGTGTTTGACATGTCAGATAGAAACTACTTAAAACTACTGATCAATTAGTATCCCCAATTTCCAAATAATTAAACATTTTAATTAAAAGTGACTGTGTTAAATGCATCTGTCCCAAACGTTTGTGGAGTGCGCTGCATCCATCAAAACCTACATTTGTTTTTATTTACAGAATACAATTTAATTGATTTAAAATGTAGTTTTTAAAGGCTAAATTTAATTAGCAAATCCAATATTCTTGCTTCTACAGCATTTTTACTAAATATATACAGACTTTTAAAAATATATAGCTGTAATTAGGTCTAATTCCTAAATAATTTCCTTCGTAATTTCATGGAATTAGCATAGCATGTTTACATGTCCCAGAACAAGACATTACCATGGTTTAATTTAGTTTTTTGTTTAATAATTGTAAAAACAAAAATGCCCAAAACACTCAATATATGTTGAGATATCGTTTTGTGTTTAGTTCTGTTTACCTTTTGACAACTTTATGTGAGTGGCACCGCAAAAGAAAATATGAATCGTCTCTACTGAACCGATTCATTAGAACGAAGCTTCCCAGCGAATCGATTTGTTAAAATGAATCTAACTTCAACGCTCCTCCTCCAAACTTAAGAGGAGGAGAAATGCATGCAAATGCATTTAGTGCAGGTGTTGAGTGGCATGCAGTGTGTAGAGGATTATTCTAAAAGGGTTTTTATGTTGAATTATTTTCTCTAATGAACGAATCTGGTTCTCTATTCTAATGTGAAGATGTTGAGAACAGCGCCCTCATTTGGAAGAGCGGATCAAATGCTTTTTTCTTTCTTTCTTTCTCTCTTTTATTATTTTAATAAATGCATTTGTCTTCCAGCTTTCAACCAGTGCATGCTTTGCCAGAAAGAGCCCAACTGAATGCTAATTATAATGGCTTTTCATTGTGGATTATCTTCCATTAAAGTCAGTTTGTGAATATATGCAACTCTGTAAAACTGGGCTAATGAGCACCTCACTTATTGAAAGTAGTGATTTAGTAAATGGCTTAATTAAATCAGCCCTCACAAACACGATAACCTTGGCAACTCTGGATGTGTCAACAATTGAAAGTGTTTTCTGTTTGCATTCTGTAACTAAATCATAATCAGACAATTAAAATGTGAATTTCAGAATCTTTTATTATTTTTCGATGACAATAAATGGTCAAGTTTGATTGTAGCTACTGTTAATATAGGATTTTGTCTACAGTAGTCAACATTTGAAGTGGATCAAAAAAATTCAAGGCTTGTAATACAGCTTTTGCATGACTTCTTTAGGGTTCACACTGTATTTGAATTACAGTAAAGAAGTCATGCCATTTACCAAAGTTTTTCACTTATTTATATGCAAACTTAATGAAAAAGCTGTATTAGAAGCCCTGAATTTTTTGATCCACTTCAAATGTTGACTAATTCAAATAAAGTGTGAATCCTAGTCAACGTTTGAAGTGGATCAAACAATTCAGGGCTTGTAATACAGCTTTTGCATGACTTCTTTAGGGTTCACACTATATTTGAATTACACTAAAGAAGTCATATCATTTAGCAAAGTCTTTCACCTAATCGTACTTCGTGCAAAAGCTGTATTAGAAGTCCTGAATTTTTTTTGATCCACTTTAAATGTTGACTACCATATTATTGCTGCTGTCAGGGAGAACAGTGTGAACAATGTTGGAGTTTACAGTAAAATATATACAGTTGTTATATACAGAATTATATCCTGTTGTCACAGGAGGACTGAGACCAGAACTGTGAGTAAAGTAAACAGTTAATTGTATACGGTGGCAGATGACAATGAATGACCAACAAGAGTCTATTGCAGCTTGGAAGTGGAGATATGGATGGACCAGAGCATGATATGGATGGACCAAAGGATGATATGGAGGGACCAAGTTCACGGAGGGAATCAGGAAACACACACCAGACGAGACCAGGAGGGAATCACACTAGGAAGGAGAGAGACGAGGAACACTGGAGATAACAGGGAAATGAGACAGGTAAGTAGTATTCAGTCAGGATATTTCAATAACTCTGAGAGTTTATCCTTCTATCAAATGACAATGCTGGACACTGAGTACTCTGAGGTGCTGGTTTATATGGGGCTGGAGTGAATGGCTGGGGATGACATGCAGGTGCGGACTAATCAAAACTCAGGTGAGGGTGATTGGGGTGACTGTGAGTGGGGAGAGCCTGGCCTGGCTGTAATGAGTTTGTGCTTGCGAAATTCTGTCGTATGGCGCTGCGAAATGAGGCGGGATTAAACAAGATGATTTGACATTTAAAAAAGCGAGCAATTGGTCCATATTTAAAATTTCTGTCCAGAGAGGTCATGTTTTGATCTTCGATTGGTCTCACACAGTCACGTGATACAATTTCGCAGGTCAGAGTTCAGTGCGAAACTTGTCTGATGCATTCGTGTGCGTATGAATGGAAGTCTATGGGGCGAAAAAGTCCAGTGTGACCACGGCTTTACACTCGTGAATTATTAGCCCTCCTGTATATTTTTTCCCCAATTTCTGTTTAACGGAAAGAGGATCTTTTTCAACACATTTCTAAAGTTTTAATAAATAATTTCAACTGATTTCTTTTATCTTTGCCATGATGACAGCACGGGGCTGCACGGTGGTGCAGTGGGTAGCACGTTCGCCTCACAGCAAGAAGGTCGCTAGTTCGAGCCTCGGCTGGGTCAGTTGGCGTTTCTGTGTGGAGTTTGCATGTTCTCCCCGTGTTGGTGTGGGTTTCCTCCGGGTGCTCCGGTTTCCCCCACAAGTCCAAAGACATGTGGTATAGGTGAATTGAGTAGGCTAAATTGTCCGTAGTGTGTGTGTGTGAATAAGTGTGTATGGATGTTTCCCAGTGATGGGTTGCAGCTGAAAGGGCATCCGCTGCGTAAAACATATGCTGGATAAGTTGGTGGTTCATTCCGCTGTGGCGACCCCAGATTAATAAAGGGACTAAGCCGAAAAGAAAATGAATGAATGAATGAATGAATGATGACAGCACATAATATTTGACTAGATATTGTTCAAGACACTAGTATTCAGCTTAAAGTGACATTTAAATGCTTAACTAGGTTAATTAGTCAAGTTAGGATGATTAGGCAAGTCATTGTATAACAGTGGTTTGTTCTGGAGAGAATCCAAAACAAATATTGCTTAAGGGGGCTAATAATATTGACCTTAAAATGGTTTAAAAAAAAATTAAGAACTGCTTTTATTCTAGCCGAAATAAAACAAATCAGACTTTCTCCAGAAGAAAAAATATTATAGGAAATACTGTGAAAAATTCCTTGCTCTGGTAAACATCATTTGGGAAATATTTGACAAAATTCACAGGAGGGCGAATAATTTTGACTTCAACTCTATATTTTTTTCTTGGCTTCGCAGAACCTCGTCCGCATTGGTTTAACAGGCTCTTAGATGTCAGAATCATTGCGAAAACACACAGCACTTATTATAGTAACCCGAACAGGCAGTGGATGTCAATAATTCAGGAGAAGAGTATTTTCTGCGTGTAGAAAGAGCACATCTGTCTGTTGTGTTGAGTTCAGCCTAAAACTGATCCTGAAAACTGATTACCGTCTGCTGTTTTTGTTTTTTCGGTGGATGTGCTTTGATTGTTGTGTTTCTGTTTTCTCTTGTCCTCTTTGATTTAGTTTGTTTGAAGGCAATGATTGCTTGTTTGCTTCTTGAGTGTTTGTTTTTTTGTTGTGTACATAAACCCAGTCTATAAGATATAGCAAAATATGTTAATTTGGTCAAACTTTACAATGAGGTTTCATTAATTAATGTATTTACTAACATGAACTAATTAAGAGCATGCTTGTTCAGCATTTATTAATAATCATTTAGCTACTATTGCATTATTAACATCCAAAGTCATGCTTGTTAACATTAGTTAATGCACTCTGAGTTAACATGAACTGACAATGTACAACTGCATTTTCATTCACCAACGTAAACTAACATTACAGTATTATTACAAATACTGTAATAAATGTTTTGTTTATTTAACTAACATTAATTAATACAACCTTATTGTAAAGTGTTACCGTTAATTCTATTAATTGTAATTAATGCTTATTTCATTTTAAGTAATAGTATAACATATAACATAAATATAATCCTATAGATAGAAAACACATACAGACACACACACACAGACACACTAGTAATTAGTAATGCAATAATATTCTTTTACATGTAAATTCTCTCTTAAAATAATACATTATAATGTAATTTTTGGCCGACACGGTGGCTCACTGGTTAGCACTGTCGCCTCACAGCAAGAAGGTCACTGGTTCGAGTCCCGGCTGGGTCAGTTGGCATTTCTGTGTGGTGTTTGCTTGTTCTTCCCGTGTTGGCGTGGGTTTCCTCCGGGTGCTCCGGTTTCCCCCACAGTCCATACACATGCGCTATAGGGGAATTGAATAAACTAAATTGGCCGTAGTGTATAAGTGTGTGTGTGTGAATGAGTGTGTATGGATGTTTCCTCCTGAATATGAGTTAAACATTTTAAATTGAATTAGTGAAATGAATCAACTTTTCGATGTCATTATAATGTATTGAGATGCACCTGTTTATACTGTCATCTCTAGAACATATTCGTTATTTAGAGCAGTGTTTCCCAACCGTGTTCCTGAAGACACACCAACAGTACACATTTTCAACCTCTTCCTATTCAAACACACCTGAATCAACTCATCAGAATATTAGAAGAGACTCGAAAACCTCAAATAAATGGGTCAGATGAGGGAGACATCCAAAATATGTACTGTTGGTGTGCCTCCAGGAAAAGAGTTGGGAAACACTGATTTAGAGGATATTTAGAGAATGTTTGTGTACTGCAATGGTCTCAAACTAAATTCCTGGAGGGCCACAACTCTGCACAGTTTAGCTCCAACCAGCAACTCACACCTGCTTAATAGTTTCTAGTAGTCTTGAACACCTTGATTAGTTGGATCAGGTGTGTTTAATTAAGGTAGAAGGTAAGGTAGTAATTAAGAGTAAAACTGCATAGCTGTGGCCTTCCAAGAATCGAGCTTGAGACCCATGGTGAACTGTGTAGTGTGCAGTGTAGTGCACTGGATGGCAGCAGGTCCACATTGAAAACACCAGCAATAGTGAATGAGCAGCAAACAGAGCTATGAACATTATCCCGCAACCCGATTTAACATCCACCCGTAAACACAGTTCTAGTCCTGTCAATTAACACAACACCGACTATAGATGCCACACATATTTACAATTATAGGTGAGAATATCTAGAAAACACATGAAGAATATTGCACTTGTTAACATACTGCATTGACCACACGTTTCTGTTATTCCATAAATAAATATACATACAGTATACATCTATATGCATGTCATACAATATACATCCAAATAAAGCTGAAGTCAGAATTATTAGCCCTCCTGTATATATTTTGTACCAATTTATGTTTAACAGAGAGAAGATTTTATTCAACACATTTCTAAACATAAAAGTTTTAATAACTGATTTCTAATAACGGATTTCTTAACTAGGTTAATTAGGGTAAAGTTAGGGTGATTAGGCAAGTCATTGTATAACAGTGGTTTGTTCTGGAGACAATCCAAACCAAATATTGCTTAAGGGGGCGAATAATACTGACCTTAAAATGGTAAAAAAAATAAAATAAGAGCTGCTTTTATTCTAGCCGAAATAAAACAAATAAGACTTTCTATATCTATGTACTTTCTACAGTATGAATTGCTAATTAGGTGAACATGCTAATAATGTACGGGCTCTGCAGAGAAGTACACTTGTTAGGGAACGATCTGCTGCTTTTCCGATGAGAAAGAAGCGTCTCTGCACAAAACCTTGATTGCAATCTAACGGTGAGTTTATTCTTTTCATGGTGAGTCCGACCCCCTTATTTCAATCTGTGTTTGTGTCTCTGCCTTTAAAAACAGATCATTTACATGTAAAATCACGCTATATAGTGTCTCTTACCGTAATAATGCCGTACAGTATAGCTGCTGATTGCTAGAAAACACTTTTTGTTTGGAGTGAATAGTAAAGGCTGTAATTGTTGTTGTGTGTGTGCTTTCAGATGTTATTGAAAGTTCTTTAACTGTTGTGCAGCACATTACAATGGGGCAGATTTTTATTGTAAGGTTGGTGTATTATTTTATTTATTTATTATTTTGGCTCCTGGAAATATTTCCGAGAAAAAGCTCATATAGACTCATTTTGAATGCAGAATGCTGAACGCCTCTGTTTTATATTAATATTTGACTTTGTTTATGCGACTGGAGCAGGTGAAGAGAAGTGTGTGTGCGTGCGTGCGTGCGTGCGTGCGTGCGTGCGTGCGTGCGTGCGTG
>CAIGQV010000906.1:1193302-1208078 GCA_903798115.1 Danio jaintianensis
ACCCAATAAAAAGTATGTATGTATGCATGTAAATACACTTCGAAAGCATTATATATCTATTTTTTATTCATGAAAAGATACAAGCAAGGCCAATAGAGCTCTAATAAGGAGGCAAATGCGACGCTAATGCATGCATTGTTTGAATCCCCCAGCATGATATTAAAATCTTATATTGAAGATAAAACTCAAGCCTTACACATACAAACATCATGCAGTCTGCTGCTGCATTTCAGAACAGCATCTGAAACTGTGCTATTTGAGTTGATACCACATTTAATAAACAGCCCAATAAAAAGTACATCTGTATAGCATGCATGCATGCATGTAAATACACTTTGAAAGGCAGCGTTTTCTATTTCTCTCTCATGGAAAGATACAAGCAAGGCCAACAGAGCTCTAATAAAGAGGCAAATTGCGATGCTAATGCATGCATTGTTTTTGTACTCGAGAACAATGCGCCATAATGGAGCAAATGTTTGAATTTTCAGTAGAAAATGAAGCCACATGTTTGGATGATTACTGTGGGAAAAACTTGAAAGAGGCTTAATTGTACTGTATACATATGGTAATTACGATGATAGAGAATGATAAGTGTGCAACACATCAGAAAACAGCTTCCTCTTTCTTTTTTCTTTTTAGTTCTCCTCTAAAAGCCTCAAAATAAGATACCACAAAAATTATACGAGACTTTCTATATGTCTTAAACCACAGTAACTTCATGCAATCAAGCTTTAGTTTCACGCCAGAAATAACCGGTTAAATTTACGTGTCAAGCTTAAAGGTGGTCTTGGTTTTACAGCAGCGTATTTAGCGATATGTGTGTGTGTGTGTGTGTCAGATTGAAACCTGACTGGTGGTTGATCAAAACCCATAATGACCTTTAAGAAAAGACCGAAGCTTGCTGAAATCTGTCAGGTTTGCTAACAAAGTCTAAACTCCTGCACAGTCCTGTATAGCATCATGCTAATGACCCGGAGCGGTGGAAAAACCTGAATCTGAACCCGAATCCATTGGTGGATAAAGGTTAAAATAACAGTTGTGTTTGATTAGCATGTTTCGGTTCACAAATGAGCAGTACCAGAGACACGTTTAACCTCATTTTGATTCCTACTATATATGTTAAGGTTTTTGTTTTGCTGTGAAAAGGTTTATTTGTGGCACGTGGAAACAGTGACCTTTTGGGTTTTACATCTAGTTTCAGGATTAGTTGATGATAAAAGTGGTTTGGGGACAGTTTAATGATGAGTTTTCACGTGTTTTGTTCTGCTAACCGTCTAAGGTGTTTATTAAATTATATTCAAGATCACTTGAAAAGAAAGAAAAAGACAAATACAGTGGTCCCTCGTTAATCACAGGAGTTACGTTCTAAAAATAACCTGCGAAATCCGTAAAGTAGTCCGCTTTATTTTTTATAACACTTTATACACTTCTCTCAGACAGGCTTTAACATTTTCACACTTTTCTCTCTTGTTTAAACACTCTCAAAGTTCAAACTTTTATAGAAAAATGAGTCCAGTATTATAGAAAGAAACCAAAGATCAAAACCTGTTGTCAGGCGCAAACATTTATCGCTGTCAGCAGAAGATTCATAAAGCTTTTGTGCGGATAATGTTGGCATCCAGCGTAATGTTCTTTTACCTGCAGTCACTGATCTAACTTAAATCCTGACTCCATCCTTAAGGGGGTCGCACACCGGATGCGCCGCGCACATGACACACACACACTGTACATACACATTCGCATGTTATTTAAAATTAAATTATTCAGATGGCGCTCTGTGGTGTGGCAGAAATATGAGCAGTGTCCTGACTCTTGAGTCGTAGCTGGGCACCGCAGACAGCCCCCGACTTGCAGCGCCGGTGTGTGTACCGGTGTGCGACCCCCTTTACGATGGTCTTGCTGCGGACAGTTACAACCCTTTTTGTTGCATCCTTGTTGAAACTCACACTGCTAGCGATCGAAGATTTGTTAATTTGGCAAGCTGAACGCATTCTGTACTGTACAGGAGACTCGGAGGAGATTGATTGACATTGGTCTACAACCAATCAGGTCGCAGAACACAATGCGCTGGAAAAACAAACAAACCAAAAAAAAAACCATGTCAAATTGCACAAAAAAAAAACTGCGAAACTGCGAGACCCCGAAAGGTGAATATTTCCAGTACCTTGTTGAATCTATGCCACGAAGGATTAAGGCAGTTCTGAAGGCAAAAGGCAGTCCAACCCGATACTAGTAAGGTGTACCTAATAAAGTGGCCGGTGAGTGTATATAAAATACCACCAAAAAGTAAATCAAAGTTATTATAGTTAAGACTAAAATAAAACGTTCATCTAGACATTTCCGAAAATAAAATAAACCTAATAATGCTAAAAACTTAAAAAAATCTTATTATAAAAACTGAATCATTGAATCAAAATATATAAAAATACAACCAAAATGATTTTTTAAATAAATTTTTGTCATTGTGCAACATGATCGTGCAAACAACATTTATTTACTGTTTGGTGCATGACAAACAAATGTGAAGCAAATCAAAACATGCTTAAAAGAAACTAAACCTAAGAAGAATGCTAAATTTTAATTAAAATGATAAAAACTAACTAATTGAATCAGAATATCTAAAAATACGACCAAAAAGTAGTTTTTTTAAGTGTGTTTTTGTCACTGTGCAACATGATCGTGCAAACAACATTTATTTACTGTTTAGTGCTTGACAAACAAATGTGAAGCAAATCAAAACATGCTTGTTGTTGTGCAACAGCCCTGACATCCGAAAGTGAAATTAGCAGAGGGTGAGCATCTCAAAATGTTTCAGGTGTGAAAACCAAATGGGCATATGATTTCTTTTTTAGGGCCAAACATCAGTGAGGTGTGAACTGAATGATGCAAGAAATATCACTGCGGCGTTTAAAGTCTGTAAGACCTGCACAAGGTGTGGTTCAAGAGCAACAAACAGCTCAGCATCAAAGAAACCAAACGCATGCTAAACCAACATCTGAAACAAAGAGACGGCTTTATGTGCATGGCTTTTAGTGGTTCATTTGCATGGTTAATTAAACATATTTACCAATGTAAACTTGGATAAACATCTAAAGTAACATTAAAAAAGCACAAATACATTACATTGGAGGAATTTCTATATATTATATTATATAAGAAACCAAACACTAAACATCTGAAACAAAGAGCCGACTTTACATGCATGGCTTTTAGTAGGCCTGTCACGATATCCATTTTCTGTTGCACGATATATTGCACTAAAATATATTGCGATAAACGATATTATTGTCATTTTATAGTGCCACTCATTATATAATGCCAGAATGACAATATAATATCATCACAATGCAAGTCCACTCTTCCAAAGAACACATCATATTTTATTCTGAACAATATTTAATTTAATTATAGTCATTTTAACAGTTTAATAATGAGGCATTGGAGTCAGAATGTGAAAAGGCATATCCTAAATAAATAATAATAAATGTTAACAGAAAAGTGCAAGGTAAAGAGTAACAGAGGCTGCGATATCTGCTACCAGGTCTATTTTCAGCTGTCAGACACACACATGAAAATATACTATAGTAATTTATTGTAAATACTGTAGTGTTTTTTAACCATACTGACACTGACACCTCTAATAGAGATCGAGATGTTGCGCAATCAGCTAAAGTGGTGCTAGAATTGGTTTTTATGTATGGGCGATATATATTGCATCACCAAAAATGATTAAGCTCATGTCCATGTGTTGTGCGATCAGTCCATATATTGATTATTCTGACAGGCCTAGCTTTTAGTGGTTCATTTGCATGATTATTTAAATGTTTTACCAATGTGAACTTGGATAAACATCTAAGGTAACATAAAAACACAAAAATACATTACATTGGAAGAATTTCTATATATTGTATGTTGGTTTAAAATAAATGTAAATGTAAAGGTTTTGTTGTGAAGTAGTTTTAATTGTTAATGCATGTGAATATGTGTACATTATTAAAGTTTAGATGAACAAAAATAAAGCTCAAAGCTCAGCGTCAAAGAAACCAAACACACGCTAAACCAACATCTGAAACAAAGAGACGACTTTATATGCATGGCTTTTAGTGGTTCGTTTGCATGATTATTTAAACATATTTACCACTGTAAACTAAATAAACATCTAAGGTAACATGAAAAACACAAAAAAACATTACATTGGAAGAATTGCTATATATTATATGTCAACGAATAAAAGATAAATACGTTTAAATGTAATTGTTAATTATATTAATTATCAATGTATGTGAATATCTACATTTTTAATGTTTAGTTGAACAAAAATAAAAAGCTCAAAGCTAAAAATTTATATATATATTTTTCCTTATATATTTATTTAAATTTAAACCTAAAATGTTAAGATTTATATATAAATATAGATTTAAAAAAATGAATACATGCAAAGATTTGTGTGTATTAGTTAAAAAAATGTATTTGAGATATTTCAGAATACATGTATATAATTGTATATATGTTAATATGTTGAAAAAAACATGCAAAAGATCGCATTTCACAAGTAATTTAATTATTATTTTTCCATTGATAAATGAAGGTGACACAGTGGCTCAGTGGTTAGCACTGTGGCCTCACATCAAGAAGGTCACTGGTTCGAGTCCTGGCTAGGTCAGTTGGCGTTTCTGTGTGGAGTTTGCATGTTCTCCCCGTGTTGACGTGGGTTTCCTCCGGGTGCTCCGGTTTCCCCCACAGTCCAAACACATGCACTATAGTGGAATTGAATAAACTCAATTGGCCGTAGTGTGTGTGTGTGTGTGTGTGTGTGTGTGTGTGTGTGTGTGTGTGTGAGAATGAGTGTTTATGGGTGTTTCCCAGTACTGGGTTACGGCTGGAAGGGCATCCGCTGTGTAAAACATATGCTGGATAAGTTGGCGGTTCATTCCACTGTGGCAACCCCTGATGAATAAAGGAATCAAGCCGAAGGAAAATGAATGAATGAATGAATAATTAAATGAATGTTTATATATTTTTAAAAAGCCGTTTGTGCAAAATGTTATATAAAGTGTAGTTTTGGTATGTGTTAAAAGTTAAAATATTTATAAATGTCATATCAATTCTTAAATCTAATGATTTGTTTGTGATTTTATTTTTATTTAATGTGTAGGAGTGCAATGAAGCTGATTTAAAATATGTACCATGTTTTTTGCATACACAAACTGGAAGCTAAAACGTACAGATGTATGTATTTTGATATATATTTTTAAGCGGTTCCGCTCCGACGTTTTTGAGCGTGCGCGCATCTGTGGAAATAAGCCTTTCCTAAAATGTCTCGGGCAGAACTGTAGCTAACCACATTGAGTCTACTTTTAAAAAGCTGTGCTTTATGTAAAACTACATTTCTTCCTCTTGAATTAAAGAGAAAATCCGGCAGATAGTGCCCCGTGCTTTTAAAATGAAATTAAAAATGCAGTCTTTGATGTTTTCCCCTCTTTTTCCCCTCTCGCATGCACATTTTTTCCCTCTCGTTTCCATGCTTTTCTCTTTGGTTTGTTCCAAATTCCGAACCATCTGTGGGTATGTGATACTTCTCTTCAGTACAATGAGCCTGGGCAGGGAGGCAGTGTTTCCCATAATCCTCCAATTCATTCAACTCTCACATCATATCATGCAAATGGGGCTTGCTGTCTCAGGACCCGCAATCCTGTTCCAACCGTATGCCTGAGCTGTGCGCGATACAACAAATTTATTATGCATGCATCGCACCAGGCTTATGGTAATAAGGTATTAAATTAGTGCTGGACATTATTGCTCCCCCAGATCATTTCTGTTTCAGAGATTTTTCATAAAAGACATTGGATGTGAAGGGAAACAGATTGGAAGCCAGATGAGGTGACGCTCGTTGCTGCATTTGACATCTCGCATTGCGGCCTCTTTTTTCAGCCTTTTAAGCATCACTTTGGACAAACGGTCACAGTAGAATTTTCCTCTGTTAAATCGATGCGAAAATCAAAGTTGTCAGCAAAGAAACGACCAATTTTGACCTGAGACGCGGCGCGTGTAAATGCGGATTGGACCTGTCGGTTTGTGTCAATGAGTTGTGGTGGAGCTGCGTTTTGCCAGTGTAATCCCAAATAGTCTTTTCTTAATGGAAGCGAGCGATTGGAAATATACAAACACTGAAGACATCAGCACAAATAACTGCTTGCTTGCATCATGTGGTATTTATCTACACTCTCAGAAATAAAGCTACAAAACCTGTCACCTGTATCTTGCATTGGTACTTTAAAAGGTACAATTATGTACATTTAGAGTACACTTTTGTTCCTTTAAGGCAGAGGTGGGCAATTAATTTTTCCAAGGGGCCACATTAGACTCTGGGCCGGTTTTAGAGGGCCAGACCAATACAGCTCATTTGTTTAAAAAAAAAATCTGTAAAACTATTCAATAAACATTCATAAAAACTCCAAAGTTTAAGAAAATAATAAATTTTACACAAAAAGTATTTTAAAGACCAGCATCACAATATCAACTTCATATAAATGCCACAGCGTTGTTTGTTTGATTGATTCATCTAATTTTTATTTATTTATTTATTCATTCATTCATTTATTTATATTTTTTATGTTCAGTGAGAGAATTGTAGCCTGTGTTGGGCTGAACAAGTGCACTGAAGTCAGGTTGAATGTGAGGTGGATATGTGATATAATGATCGTCACTGAGAGATGATCTGTATCTGCATTTGTTAAATTGTTAATCTGAGGTAATTAGTCTACCTTTGTTACTGTGTAATTCCATACAAAGTGTGAAGCTGCCTGGTTGGTTCCTGTCACATGACTCATGGTTTGCTCACGGCACTCTGAAATGTTTCGTTTTTTTTCAACTCGCAGCGCCTGGAAAACGTGACTGTGACATACCGTATGTGCATCCCTTCCTATTTGCGCGCTGAACAGGCACATCTCCATTTGAAATAACGAAACTGAGTGTGCAAAATACGCTATATGTTAAAGTCCCCTTTTGTTGACTCGCAATATCAGACCTGCGCAATGCAAGGAACTGTTTGCGGTTGAATTTAAATTAAATAAATACTTAACGCTGGCCAATCAAAGAAGTCCAGCGGGCTGCATGTGGCCCGCAGGTCGTAAAATGCTCAGGGTTGCTTTAAGGTGCTAGGAGGTACACATTTGTACTTTTTAGGCTTTAATATTACCTTAAAAGATACAAACGTGGACCTGTACGGTACAAAAGTGTACCTTTTTGAAAAGGTAGCGCCCCAGTGACAGGTTTTGTACCTTTATTTCTGAGAGTGTAATGTACACTATATAGAGTGTTCTCATATACAGAGATTCTTCTGTGTTAAAGGGATAGTTCAACCAAAAATGAAAATTTACTGACCCTTCACTTGTTCCAAACCGTTTCTTGCTTCTGTTTAACACAAAAGAGGATTTTTTGAATAAAGCTGAAAACCATTGACTTCCATAGTATGGAACCAATTATATTTCAGCACCTCGGGTTGACTTGGTGGAAAAAAAATAGTGTATTTCATTTCAGTCTTGAAGACTGCCTCAATGTATGCGGATGCAACCGAAAATGAGACTTCCAAAATGTTTTAATTAGCAAATAATATTCATTCATTCATTTTCCTTCGGCTTAGTCCCTTGTTTATCTGGGGTCGCCACAGCAGAATGAACCGCCAACTATTCCAGCATATGTTTTATGCAGCAGATGCCCTTCCAGCTGCATCCCAGTACTGGGAAACACCTATACAGTCTCACATTCTCACACACACACACACACACACACACACACACACACACACACACACACACACACTACGGCCAATTTAGTTTACCCAATTCACCTATAGCACATGTGTTTGGACTGTGGGGACACTGGAGCACCCGGAGGAAACCCACGTCAACATGGGGAGAACATGCAAACTCCACACAGAAATGCCAACTGACCCAGCTGGGACTCGAATCAGTGACCTTCTTGCTGAGAGGCGACAGTGCTAACCACCGAGCCTTTGTGCCACCTTAGCAAATAATATAAATATTACAAACGGCTTACAATGTAAGGCTCAATTATAAGTCATGCTCGCTCCTGTTATTGTCATAAATCTGGCAACCTCAATTTGTGTAGCATAAATGTTTTGAATTTGGACTGCCATATCTACTTCATCCACTAGGTGTCAACCCTACATACGGCATCTTTTAAAAAAAAATGTAACAATGAATGTTAGATTGTATGTTGCTTTATTCTTCTGCTAATTGCATCACACAGAAGCTCAATCAATCACTGTAGATCATGAATATGCAGCGTTTATCAATCATAATGCTGACGCTGATTTATTAATGCTCCTGTCACATTATACATTCCCGTGTGTGTGTTACTCTACAGAACAATACTGTGATTCTCCAAAGAGTCTTTTTACCTCATTATATTTTTATGACAATCACACAATAACAACAAGAGGAAATCCCTTCCTCGTCCCGCAGCAGCAGCGTGTAAACACTCATTATAAGAGCAGAGTTTCCTCAGGAACACCACGCTTTAGCCGACGTCTTGTTTAGCAGTGTTTTCTCTTTCAGAAAGCGATTGGCGTAGCTTTCAGTAGAAACTACAGTCCTCCAGTTTCACACCATAAAAAGGAGATTTTTTGTGGTAACACTTAGGTTGAATGAGTGAATGCATTTACTAACATGAACAAACAATGAACAATGCATTTATTACAGTATTTGTTCTTGTTAATGAAAATACAGCTGTTCATTGTTAGCTCATTAACGACAGGGTTTCCGCAGGGTCCTAAAATGTCTTAAATTTCAAAATGAAAGTCTTAAATTCACTGAATTATTGTCTTTTAGGTCTTAAATCCTTTTAAATTAGTCTTACTTTTCCTCTGTCCATGTAAAGCTACCCAATCCAATCACCAAAATTACCAACAATCTCCCAAAATTTCTACAAAACTCTGATTATAACTCTATTTACCAATATGTTGGGCTTTTTTTTTTTTTTGAAGAAAAGTTATGTCGAAAAAAATGTGTACACTACCTGACAAAAGTCTTGTCGTGGATCCCAGTTGTAGAGCAATAAATAATAACTTGACTTCTAGTTGATCATTTGGAAAAGTGGCAGAAGGTGGATTTTCCCGAAGAATCATCTGTTGAACTGCATCCCAATCATCACAAATACTGCAGAAGACCTACTGGAACCCACATGGACCAGAGATTCTCACAGAAATCAGTCAAGTTTGGTGAAGGAAAATCATGGTTTGGGGTTACATTCAGTATGGGGGCGTGCGAGAGATCTGCAGAGTGGATGACAACATCAACAGCCTGAGGTATCAAGACATTTGTGCTGCCCATTACATTACAAACCACAGGAGAGGGCAAATTCTTCAGCAGGATAGCGCTCCTTCTCATACTTCAGCCTCCACATCAAAGTTCCTGAAAGCAAAGAAGGTCAAGGTGCTCCTGTATTGGCCACCCCAGTCACCAGACATGAACATTATTGAGCATGTCTGGGGTAAGATGAAGGAGGAGGCATTGAAGATATATCCAAAGAATCTTGATGAACTCTGGGAGTCCTGCAAGAACGCTTTCTTTGCCATTCCAGATGACTTTATTAATCAGTGATTTGAGTCATTGCAGAGATGTATGGATGCAGTCCTCCAAGCTCATGGAGTCAGACACAATATTCATTCTTTCTCCACTGCAGCATGACTTTATATTCTATACTGGACATTATTTCTGTTAAGTGACAAGACTTTTGTCTAAGCGAAGTCAGACCTTACTGTCCTAATTAAATCATTCAAAATCAAGGCATGATCATATTTTATTTGGGTAAAATAAGCGTAATCTAGAGGCCTTTGCCTTTCATATAAGACACTTCTGATACCAAATGATCAACTAGAAGTCAAGTTATTATTTGTTGTTCCTAAAAGCTGGATAAGCGACAAGACTTTTGTCAGGTAGTGTATAAATACAACTAGGGTTTGCTTGTTTTGACAGATTATTTAAAATATGTGGCAAATATAATGAAACTAATTAAAATTTTTTGGATGGGGCAAGTAAACCTCTTTTCTGCGGGACCAACTGGGCAATTAGAAAAAATCCTTAGTCTTTAGCGCTGTATAAGTCTGAAATTTTATTCATAATGGTCTTAAAAAGGTCTAAAAGAAGTCTTAAATTTGACTTTGTGAAACCTGCAGAAACCCTGTAATGATAACAAGCATGAATTTGGGTTAAAATAATGCATTAGTAAATGCTGTACATAATATTGTTCATAATTAGTTCATGTTAGTAAATACAGTAACTAATGAAACCTTTTTGTAAAGTGTGACCGATTTATTTATTTTTTTTAGGCCACCAGGTTGAGTTTTTAGGGTCACAAAAGCCTAGATATGAAACTATTATGAGTTTCATTACGTGCTCTTAAGTGTTCTTTGTAGAAGTGACGCCTCTGCAGAAAAAACGTCTCTGAGAATGATCAAATAAGATAAGATATTATTCACGTTATTTTGCAATGTAAGTTAAAAGTAGCTTCTAACTTGCCAATTTAGGAGAAAGTCTTAAATAATGGGCATGTAAGTTCTATATTTTAAGAGCTAAAAGTATTTCAAAAAGTGTTTTGGTGCTAAAACTAGCTCCTAAATCTGTGAAATGTTAACAATAGTGAAGAGGACTCATACATTATTATTCTGTTTTATTTATTATAATGTATCCTAAAATGACTGAAATGTGCCTTGGAAAAATACTGTAATCTGACGTATTAATTGAGAATCACTACAGGAGAGAAACCATTGGCTGCATAAACTCTTTCTGCTCAATGAATGATTTGTGTGTGCGTGCGTGCGTGCGTGTGTGTGTGTGTGTGTGTGCGCGTGTGAAAACATTCATTCATTTTCTTTTCAGCTTAGTCCCTTTATTAATCTGGGGTCGCCACAGTGGAATGAACCGCCAACTTATCCAGCATATGTTTTACGCAGCGGATGCCCTTCCAGCTGCAACCCATCACTGGGAAACATCCATACACTCCCATTCACACACATACACTACGGACAATTTAGCTTACCCAATTCCCCTATAGCACATGTCTTTGAACTTGTGGTGGAAACCGGAGCACCCAGAGGAAACCCACGCGAACACGGGGAGAACATGCAAACTACACACAGAAATGCCATCTGACCCAGCCGAGGCTCGAACCAGCGACCTTCTTGCTGTGAGGCGATTGTGCTACCCACTGCGCCACCGTGACGCCCTAAATTAATTCAACTTAGTAAAAAAAGTTATATAAAAACAATAAATGATTAATATTAAACATATTTGTTAAAAAAATCTATATTAAATGAAAGTGTTACAAATAACACATTAATATATTCAATAATTAAAACAATAATGTTAAATTTGCATGATAAATAACTTACATTTTCTTACATTTGATTGGTGATAAATTGCAGATTGTTTAAATAATTATTAAAGATTATTAATATTTTGACATGATATTAAATTTTTTCTTTGTTTCCTTTTTGCAAACTGGCCGTTCTGCCGTTAGCTTGAACTGTTAGAATAAATCTGTGCAGGGGGCAGGTGCGTCACGCGGCACAATGGTTGACAGGTCACTGAACCAGTGACCGCGCAAAGAGTGCAATAAAACAACAACGTGTCCAATAGATGAATAAACGTCACCATATGTCGAAAGAGTCATGCATCCATTGGCTAAATTCTCCATCAGTCAAACTAGATGGTGACTGACTGACAGATAGCATATGCAGAACAACAAAACACTCGACTGCTTTTAGATTTTAGTAACTATAACTTTGACATTTTATTCAGTTTGTGGTCTCGTTTTATTTGTAACACTGTAAGCTATGACACCGACTTGCTTTTTATTACAAAGTAAGTAACATAGTAAACAATGTAAACAACAGGTCTCCGGTAGAAACGGTGACATAGACAAACGAATAACCATCCATAATTCAACACTATTGTGTTGTTGGACTAAATGTGCTCTATGGGATGTTGTTCTGAGGACTCTTACCTTTCAAAATAAACCGTGATGTACAGGAATGAATGCGTGTGTGTCTTGTTATTACGATGATAAGTATGTACTCCATATTTAAGCGTTTTCTGTACACACAAATTTAGCAAATACATTCTTTATAAGCTTCCCATTGAAAAACAACTAGCTGCATTCGCTGCTTGACGGTTGTAGCTTTAGACTGATGTATAGTTTGTCAAGATTACTCGTGTTCTTTTTGATGTGATCTATTAGTAAACACTGAAATGTTAAAAAACAGCGCCCCAGTGTGTCCATGTCCTGATGCTGGCTAAAGCCTGGTTTATACTTCTGCGTGGAGTGATCGTCGTGACCCACGGCGCATGCAATGCGCGTAGTTGTGCATTTATACTTCTGCGCACTGTTTGTGTTGCTCTGCAATAACACTTCCGAAACGCTAGCTGGCAGTAGGTGTTTATGTTCCTCTGTGTCGAGTTTTTTCGCTGGTGTTTTGTTTTTCTGAATGCTACCTTAATGTACAAGTGGCTCAAACTCGCTCATTTTGAGGCGGGAACCGGCGGACATGCAACAACTTTAATCATAAGGTAAACACAAAACAACAGTTTCCATCTAGAGCTCCTTCACGGGACTCCACACTTGTAAACACTCGCTCCATCGGGCTCGCACAGCTCTCACCTCCGCCCACACTCGTTAGCGCTACCTAGCCGACCAATCACAGAGCTTGCGCTACGCATCATTGCGATGTGTAGTTAAATTTTTTGAGAGGTGCACGTCAGCGACGGCCACGGTGAGGGCTATGCGACCACGCGTAGGCTGCGTCGGAGCATACGCATGCGCTTGACACAGAAGTATAAATCAGCCTTAAGAGGTTAAATGACTCCGTGTTAAAGCAAACAAAAACATCACATAATAGCATTAATTCTGTATTAAACAGTGCTTATTTTTCTCTTTTGTTTGTATTTTGTGTAAAATATAATTTTTTTCTGTGTGTTCTGGTATTTTTTTCCACTATGTGCGTCTCTCTCTCTCTACTCACAAGCGCGGCACGTCATAATAACCCTTATTTCTGTAATTCTGTCGTATTCACTCAGATTAAAGCCCTGCATTAATAATGTTTTCATGACTAATTAATAGTTTGCACCTTGCCAAGAATCGTTTTCTTCCACCACTAATTCTAATTGGTCCAATTAATCATGCAAAAGGTAATTAGCATAGTCAAATGAGACGTGAAGCTTGTTGGTGCTCCGGGGAATTTGCCATGGTTTTTTTTGTCCTCTTTTTGATACAAATAAAGAATTAGTCAGGGGTTCTGCTGGATGGATCGCACCATAATGCTAATGAGCGCAGTGCGGGGGAATGACAGACGCTTCACATGGAGATCTGGCAACCCAATACAGAAACACTCAATGAGGCATCAACAAACAGAAGAAGAAGAGGAGGAAGAATAAGAGGATGATGGAGGAAAAGAGGAAGAGGAGGAGGATTGAGAAGATGAGGAGGACGTGGAATAAGTGGTATAAGGGGAGGAGGAAGAAGTAGAAGAGGAAGTGGAAGATGTGGTAGAGGAGAATGAAGAAGAGGAATGCGAGGAAGAAGAGAGAGGAGGAAGCAGAAGAGGAAATTGAGGAAAAGGAAGAGGAGGAAGAAGAGGAGAGAGCAAGAGAAGGAATAGGAAGAAGTGGTAAAGGAGATAGAGGAAGAAGGGGAGGAGGAAAAGCAAGAAGTGGTAGAGGAAGATGAATAAGAGAAAGAAGAAGTGAATGAGGAAGAAGAAGAGGAGGAGGAAGAAGAAAAGGAGTAAATATTTCCCAAATGATGTTGAGCAGATTCAGGAATTTTTCACAGTATTTCCTGTAATATTTTTTCTTCTGGAGAAAGTCTTATTTGTTTTATTTCGGCTAGAATAAAAGCAGTTTAAGCAATATTGGTCTTGGATTGTTTCCAGAACAAACCACTGTTATACAATGACTTGCCTAATTACCCTAACTTTACCCTAATTAACCTAGTTAAGCCTTTAAATGTCACTTTAAGCTGAATACTAGTGTCTTGAAGAATATCTAGTCAAATATTATGTGCTGTCATCATGGCAAAGAGAAAAGAAATCAGTTATTGGAAATGAGTTATTAAAACTATTATGTTTAGAAATGTGTTGAAAAAATCTTCTCTCCATTAAACAGAAATTGGGGGAAAAATATACAGGAGAACTTCAACTGTATGTATATATTTTTGAAAACAGCTTTGAAAGCAGGAAATGTTATATCACAACAATATTTTCCCAGTATCATGCAGCCCTAGATATACAGTAATTTTGATGGGGTCGGATTTCTGTCTTCACATCCATCCCAGAAAGGATCAACGTTTATCCTTTTCTCATGATCCTTTTTCTCATTGCTTTATTAATATGATTATTTGAATCAGTATTTAATCTTAAAAAATGATTTTGACTAATGAATAAAGTTGCTTTGAACACATTGCTGAATGTAAGAACGTTCAGTGTATTTGCCCCTCTCTTTGTAACTTTATTTTCAGGAGCCACCAAATCAGGTCAGAGGTCATGGAGACCTCTTGAGTGGAGCTGAAGGGCTTGATGATTTCAAACAATCAAATAGTTTTCCTATTTGTATTGCTATGTGTTAATACTTTCTAGTGTGGTTTTGATATTATTACTATGTGTTAATTCTGTTTAAAGTGATTTTCCTTTTTATTCAAAAAAAAAACTTTGTGTACCCCTGGGAGACATTATAAGAAGACACGGGATCAGCTTTCACTG
>CAIGQV010000906.1:1263406-1279222 GCA_903798115.1 Danio jaintianensis
ACACACACACACACACACACACACACACACACACACACACACACACATAAAGCGCATTTATACGTTTTCTCAAAGTTATATTGTTATTTAGGTCACTAGCAGAAAAAAAAGCCGATTTGATCCTACATGTTCCCATTTCGTGTTCCAATGCATTGTTTACACTTCCACAGTATTGTTTACATACTCAATTTACATATGTATATTAAAACGAAATCCGTTTACTGCTATAAGAACTGCCCGACCGCTTCCAAAAGCACCAAAGAGATTTTACGATATACATTTTTTTTACTTTCAGTAAACATTTTAAAGCATTCCCCCCTTTATTTTACGCTCAAATGCATTTAAACACAATCCGCGCATGTTAGTAATCGCAACAAAACAAAATTATCCAGCGAGCATCACTGCGAGTGTTTGGAGAAGAAGAAATCCAGTGAACGGATGTGAGAAGAGCATGAAGAGAGGCTCAACCCCTTTCTCTTTCAGCCGTTCTGTTGCTTTTTGTTTGGGTTAACAATAGAGAGAGAGAGAGAGAGAGAGAGAGGGAGGGAGGGAGAGAGAGAGAGAGAGAACAGAAGCGCGTTCAGCTCTCCATGCCTTCAGTCTAGCAGAGCGGGCGATGGATGTGAGATTTTACCCTGCACCTCCTTCAAGCGTGGGCTCCTGTACATTACCCACCGACACCAGCCTCTCCTCTCTGGACTATTACCACTGCAACAAGGTAATTTACCCCACCATGCGTTGGCTTCTCCTCCTCTTACTTCTACTTCTTCTTTATCTTCTTTTACGCACCAGTTTCTCTTTCTTAAAATCGGAAATAACCTGCTTCATTCACTTTAGGACTGTTTCATCTGTTGCAAATTCGCCCATGATGTGGTTAAAATGTGTAGGCTGCAATGCATGTGGTGATTTTCGCGTGCATTTTTTTTTTCGTGCGCGATTGTCGGATTGTCCGGCTAGTGCATCATCGCAAGGTGGAAAACAGTCCCAAACTTAGTTTGGAATAAAATGCATTTTATTGCGCACATGCATTCGCATCATTAGCCCAAATGCATGCATGCAAATGCAAGCTAGTTGATGCTGTAAATATGGCAAAGCATTGGATTGAGGATAGTCTGAACTAAAGTCCGCGAAAGACTCGTTTCCCGAGGGAAGATGGAGAGCTCCCGTCCAGAGCCTCTTGTTCAGCGTGAATTATAGGAGACATGCAGCACTTCTGTAGGCTGTCTGGATGCGAATTAGTTTACTAATTGCTTTGTTGATGGAATTGCATCCCTCTGTGACGTAGTCGCACGTGTTGGAAGTAGCGAACGATTAATTAGTTCTTAGGCGCGTCATTTTAATTATTAGCCACGGAGTTCATCTTGCAACGGGATGTCTAAGATGATGCGAATGTATATTGTGCTTTTTGAGACATTTAGCGTTTTGAGCAATGCTTTTAAACAGATTGTGTGCATTGTGTTAGTCTCAAATGTGGTTTCCCAATGAGCGCGTAACTAACGGGCGAACATGTATGAAAGAGTGACTGAAAGTAGTATGTCAGTAGAGGCTGACAAGGATGAAATTTGCACTTAAAACAAAATAGACACTTTACACACTCATTTATCTCCGGATTATGCTGTATACATCAGTTAGTCTGTGGCAGAATAATTCAAATCTGAGCTCGAATTGCTCTGTGGATTTTAATGCTAGCCTCTGTGCATAATGCAACTGCGTAGGCTATAATTCAGGTTCAGTTTATGTGCTGTCAGATTTCTTTGTGTATTTGGCTTCGCTGTAAGTTTTCATAACGTGTAGTCTTCATCTTCTCTGCTGTTATAGTACGGAAGTTGGACATAAAAATGCCGAATTCACATTGTGTTTACACAGAAATCGGAGTTGAATTGTCGCGCTGGTTTAGCCATTTAGTTAATTTCGTAGCGAATACATAATAAGAGTTCAGTGTTTTATTGGTGAATATTAACACTTGATCTGCGATGAGCTTTTCTGACAACACATGCTGTATTAAAATGAGTTTGCACATTATACTGAATGGGAACCAATCATCTGTGAGAATTGTACTGTCCACACTAGCCGCCACTTTTTTATAATAAAAAATAAGTCATGACTTAGTTTTACTTAATAGTTGTTTTTCCTTAAACTTGATATCTATGTACTTGATATTAAACTTGCTATTGATGTATTCAAATACCGTAAGCTGTATGAATTAAGTGGGCTGTAGTATACACATTGGATATTACATATTTTAAGAGTGAATGCATGTTTTGAATAACCCACTTCATCTTAAGAAGCATTGAACAAAAAAGTCTCTCCAGAAGACAGGCTGTGATGAAGCTTTTAAATTCAGCCATTGTGACAGAGAGTAACTCATAATTTGCTGATGGGTGTTTATAGTAGGGTGTCACAGAGTTAAGCTTGTGGCTCTGAGCATATGGAAAAGATCAGCCGGCGGAGTAATCCAAGCCAACTCTATAGGTTGAAAAATGATCCTGTGCAAGTGGACATTATGAAACAAAATTTTTAGGGGGGAAAAGCCTGCTCCCCCCACCACAATGGCCCTCTTTATGTGCCCCAGCTTTAATAATGCAATATTCTCCAGCATTCTTGAGAGGCCCCAATTGAAGGTCGTGTATGGAGGTCTCACATTAATATGTAACGTTTGAGAGTTTTTTTTGCGTGAAGTGGTTTTTACGGTGGTGCCACATGAACCGGAAATGGATCTGAAAAACTAGGCCATCCATGATAAGTGACGATCATTTCCTGTTGCGTACGCACAAACATGCTACATGCTGCATTCCTGAGACACGCGTGAGCTTTTTCATGCTTGCATGTGAAATATGAAATGTGGTGAATGGAAGAACAGTGCACATACTGTTTGACTGCAACTGTAAGAATTGAATTATTTAGGGGTTTTCATTAAATAAATAGCCTAATATCTTGACTTCTATTTTACCATTGCATTTTTCTAGATTAAATAATGGATTGCTTATAATAATATACATTGAGTTAAGATGCACAACGTAAAATAATTACATTTGTGTCAAGATAACCACCATGTTGAGATGCTAATACTGATTTTTTTTATTAATATGATTTTGCTTTTCTCTGTTGGCAAATAATACACTTTAAAAATGCTGGGTCGTAATAACCCTGTTTATTATGTCCATATTTGACCCAACATTGGGCTAAAACAACCCAGCATTGTAATTCGAATGCACAGTGGACACAAGGGGGCGATAGAGTTAACTTTAATTGCGTGCATTTGTATTTATATTCAGCTAGCTTTCCATTAGCATATCAGATTTGCCTAAAATACTTGGATTTTATATCAAAATCTACACAATTCTGAATGCAACAACAAGCTTTAATAGCTAAAATTGTAATTAAAATATTTGCATGTGCACTCTAGAAAAATGCACGGTTGTCGTAACTCAAAGTTGGGTCAAATATTCAAATATATCGTAATATTTTTCAATTAAATTTAATTAGCACTTTTTTAACCCAATAGTTGGGTTTTAAACATATTTGGGTCCAGCCTTTTTTAAGAGTGTATTTCTTTATTAGGGCCAAAAGGTATTTATAAATCTCTCATGCAACTAATTATTATTTAAACTAAAGTATTACCAAAATATGTAATACATTTTTGTTTGTTCTTATGCCATTAAAACATTTGATTACATATTTTGGTAATACTTCAGTTTAAATAACAATTCCCACTATTAAATACTGACTCATTGTTAGTACTAATCCCACCCAATACCTGAACTCAACTACTACATTAATAACTATTAATAAGCATTAAATTAGTAGTTATTGAACTGAAAATCTTAGTTTATTAATAGTAAGTCATAAAGAGCGACCAAAAACTCAGGTAATGCAAATAGTCGTCATGCTTATATAGTTTGCAGACGGTTGCACTTCAGAATAGGGAACCAACTTTACAGCTATAACAACCAGGCAATCGATAATACATTAACCAATGTCATCATTTGCCCTGCAACAAACCTGCCAGATCCATACTTCCAATGCAAACACGCCTGGCGCTGCGAATAACCGCTATGCTAGTATTTACTCAAGCACCCGTTGGTCCGACGGTGCAAAATCAGACATTTAACCTGCAAGAGTTTGTGCAAGATTTTAAGCCATTTTCATTTTTTTTCTATACTGTCTTCATGCTAAAGTTTCAGTTGAGCTGTGACTCATTCTCACTTTGAGTCGACTGACTTTCTATCTCTCGTTTTCATGAGTGGGTGTATTGTTTGTTAAGCATACGCTCTGTGAATTCCTCCTCTAAAGGCCATCTCTTCATAAATGCATGTTTCACCCAGAGAATATTTGTCGAATGCATTATGACTTGTGCATGGCCCCGGGCTCATTGGCTGCGTTTAAAATTGAAGCCGGATAGGTTAAGAGAAGATGGACCACTTCCCCCTCTTCACCGCCGTTACTGTATTAATGCAGACAGAGATAGGCAGAGACCACAGCTAGACTCAAACCAACTCTACTTCTGACTCTTAGATCATCAAGCGCATTCACAGCGCTCACTGGGTCAAGAGAGATTGATCTGTAATGGATCCAATGGTCTGAGAGATTGAAATTGGTTTTATTTTGGTGCATATTTGAAGGCATGTTGAATGGTTCATCAGTGTGTGTTATCTAAATCGAAGCATTTGTCTTTCAGAGCTTTTGCATTTATCCAGTCAATCTCATCTTACTTTTTTCCTCAATAAATATGACAGATATCCACTTTGTTATAATAATAATAATATCTTTTACACTGGGTCAAGAGAGATTGATCTGTAATGGATCCAATGGTCTAAGAGATTGAAATGGGTTTTATTTTGGTGCACATTTGAAGACATGTCGAATGGTTCATCGGTGTGTGTTATCTAAATCGAAGTATTGTCTTTAAAGTCTTTCAATGTTTTTGCGTCTATCCAGTCAGTCTCATCTTACATTTTTTTTTCATCAAATATGACAGAATAAATTTAATGACAAATTTAAACCAGTGGTTCGGGTTTATCCGTATTTTATCCAAATGTTTCATAAAAAAAAAAAAGTAATAAGAGTGTTGGTGAAAATATCAAGAGAGATTAATCTATAATGGATCCAATGGTCTAAGATATTGAAATTGGTTTTATTTTGGTGTGTTTTTGAAGGCATGTTTCTGCATTATTGTGAATAGTTCATCAGTGTGTGTTATCTAAATCAAAGTATTTGTCTTTTTAGTCTTTCAATGTTTTTCCATTTATCCAGTCAGTCTCATCTTACATTTTTTTTCATCCTCAAATATGACAGATTATGGAAGTAAATTGCATTTTTACACTAGTTTTTAACCCAATTTGGGTTAAATATGAACAAACCTAAATACCAAGTAAAAAAATTTAAATGACCAGTGGTTCGGGTATATCCTTATTTACCCAGATGTGGCCTGATAATAAAAGAAGTAATAAAAGAGTGTTGGTAAAAAATGTCCACTTTGTTATAAAGAACATTTCTATAGTCTAAAAAAATCATGTTCCACTATAAAGAGACTTTAAAGGTTCCTCTTTGAACCATAGATGCCAATAATCATGTTTTATTTTTAATAGTGTGTGCCATGTCATGTTGACTTAAAGGAGTAGTTCCGTTTCTCTTTAGAATAGGGACCAATTCTCACTTTGAACTAGTTGCACGTCTATTAATAACATATTGGCTGTTTATTAGTACTTATAAAACACCATTTTGCACGATCATATTCTACATCCCCAAACCTAACTGTAACTATTATCTTACTAAGTAGCAATACGCAGAAAATTCTTAGTTATTGCGGCGAAAGTCATAGTTAGTGGTTTGATAATAGTGAGAATTGAAACCATCATCATTTAATCATCATCCACCTTTTCCAAATGTGTTGCTGGTAACACTTTAGTTTAAGTAGCAATTCTATTAACTACTGGCTTGATCGTTATTAAGATATTGGCTGTTTATTAGCACTTATAAAGTAGGATCTTATTCTGCATCCCAATACCTAAACCCAACTACTACTTTAATAACTATTAATAAGCAGCAGTTTATTGAGTTAAAATAAAGTGCCACCCTGTGATAAGAATATATTTTGAAAAACGTTGAAATCCGAATGGTCACCATTGACTTCCATGGTAGCTTTTCCATATATGTATATATATATATACCATATATATAACTGTACTATGGCTATTTCTCACTGATGATTTTAATGCATTAACTAACATTTACTAATGATAATTTATTGTAAAATGTTATCTATTGTATTTATTTACTCTAAACATGCATATACAATAAATTGGTCTTAAAGCACATCTGGATGACACATGCGGTTAATATCAAAGTCTTTACTAGCGTTTCTTGCAGTGACTTTTGCAGCAGTTTGACTTTCAATTTCAATTGTTCATCCAAGTGTCAGGCGTCAAAAGAAAAGGCACCTCAGATATTAAGCGACAGCCAAAAAACCCCAACTACCTTAGTAACAATTAATAAGCAGAAAACTCTGAGTTCATTGAGTTAAAAGTCAGTCAATGGTTTAGTAATAGCAAGAATTGTACCTTAATATAAAATGTGACGCTGTGATGATAAGTTTATTTAAAAAAAACAACAACAAAAAAACGTTGGAATCCGAATGGTCACCGTTGACTTTCATAGTATGGAAAAACTACCATGGAAATCAATGGTGACCAATTGGACTTAAAGCATACACATATGGTTGATATTATAGTCTTTACTAGTGTTTCTTGCAGCAGTTTGACTTTCAATTTCAATTGTTCATCTTTCAATTGTGTCAGGCGTCAAAAGAAAAGGCACCTCAGATATTAAGCGACAGCCAAAAAAACCCTGCATGTAATACCTAAACCCAACTACCTTAATAACAATTAATAAGCTGAAAATTCTGAGTTCATTGAGTTTAAACTCAGTCAATGGTTTAGTAATAGCAAGAATTGTACCTTAATATAAAGTGTGATGCTGTGATGATAAGTTAAAAAAACAACAACAACGACAAACAAACGTTGGAATCCGAATGGTCACCATTGACTTCTGTAGTATGTAAAAACTACCATGGAAGTCAATGGTGACCAGTGATGGGAATAACGGCGCTGAAAAAAAACGGCGTTACTAACGGCAATACTTTTTTAGTAACGAGTAATCAAATGAGTTACTGTTTTCCCCGTTACAGCGTCGTTACCGTTACTGACAATAAAATGCTCGTTACTATAATTGAGAACACTGAATCGGTTTCCATGCGAGCAGCATCTCTCAGCCATAGGACCTCTCTTTCTCTGGTGTGTGTGTGTCTGTGTGCGTGTGTGTGTGTGTTTGGGGCTGGGGCGGGACACAACCAACCAGTGATGATGATTGGTGTGTTTGTGAACGTGGTGTAACTGAGAATGTGATGATTGGCTTAGAGTACATTTCCATCGTTTGCCAATCAGAGGCAGAGTAGTGTAAGTGTTTACACACACGCACAGTCAGTCACACACACCAACGACCAGGAGTCAGAGCGATGGCAAATCCAACAAGTTCAAAGGCAGCGTCTGCAAACTGGACATATAAGCACTACTTTACCCTCGTTGAGGTAAAGGCAAGAATGTTTCTGTATCGTGCAACTTATGCCCAGGAAAAAAGAGTCTCTCTGTGTCGGTGACGAGTAATTCTAATCTAATGAAGCGCCTCACACCGTCACATGCCGCCACAAAATTAGTGGCTACGCAGGTGATAACGTGAGCTCTGCTACCAAAGGAGGAGACAAAGCCACGACGTCAAAACAAATAAAACTTCATTTTTCTCCAGCGCAAACACTTCTTACTCAGACAGAATTACACACAGTAATATCTAGATATGTAGTTGAGGACATGCTGCCGTCGTCTCTCACATTGTCCCACAACAACATTACAATAGTGTAGATTAGTGGACAATGTTTTAGACTTATTTTATAGTCATTTGACATATTAGATTTTATTTTAATTAACACAATAGCTACTTTCCCTGGTAATTAGTTACTTTATAATTATGTAACTCAGTTACTATTTGTGAGAAGTAACTATAACTAATTACTCTTTTAAAGGAACATGCCCAACACTGGTGGTGACTAATTGGACTTAAAGCATACACATACGGTTAATATCAAAGTCTTTACTACCATTTCTTGCAGTGACTTTTGCAGAAGTTTGACTTTCGATTTCAATTGTTCATCCAAGTGTCAGGCGTCAAAAGAAAAGGCACCTCAGATATTAACCGACAGCCCCCCCCCCCAAAAAAACCTTATCGCTCTAGAATCAGATCCCTGAAAGTGGGTGGCGGTGGCACATTAGCTGTGTGACGGCAGAAAATCTTGATTCATTTAAAGCCAGTCTGAGGCCTTAACTTATTATTTAGCCTGTTCAAAGAGTCTGTCTCTGTCTCTGTCTAACTCTTTGAGCTTGTATTTCTCTGCTTAAACCAGCTAAAAATAACCCGTAGGCCTAGCAATTACTGGAAATGGGTGCAGAGTGGTGCATCTATGAGTGCAACTGTCTTTAGCTTAAATAATACTTTAACCAGAATCCATCAGCCGAGCATCCACAGTATATGCAAGGGAAATTAGAGATTTTCCAAGAACAAAATTGCGCCTGTTATTTTATTTCTGCATGCGGTGCTCATAAAAACAAGCTTTTTCCGCACTCTAAAAAAATGTAATGACAAAAATGTCAAGACAACTCATATTTCTATTATTTTTTTAGCTTAGCTTCATATTTTTAGTCAGTTTGATTGATGAAAGTTAAAATAAAAAAGTTAAATCAGCAAGACTTTTGTTTACAGTGTGTGTAGATGCTCAGGAATCGTTGCAGACATGAAGTGTGTATGAATAGACATATGCCGATATTCAGATATGTTTAAATAATTCAGTATATTTTGATAATAAACATGCACAACATTGATAGACACTTCAAAATATTATGAATTATTATTTATTATTTAAGCTTTGAAAGTAGAATATTCAGATTGATGTATTGTCAGTGATGTTCATAACTAAATGCTTATATTTAAACATTAACATTTTCACATGTTAATTCTGTTAGTTAATACTATACAATAAGGCTCCATTTGTTAACATCAGCTAATTGAGCTAAAGTCAATGAAATACAAAAGCATTTATTCATTTTAGCTGATGTTTTTTTCTTAACTAAAGCCCAATATTACATTCAAATAGTTTTATTAAATGGAGTTAATAACTAACAAACTTGAGTTGTATTTTTAAAATATTTTTATCACATAACTGTAATATGGCTATTTGTCACTGTTGATTTTAATGCGTTGACATTTACTAATGAGAATTTATTGTATAGTGTTATCATCTATTGCACTGTATCATGCTTTTGCAATTTAATTTGTTTAAACGATTAATTTACCCTGAACGTGCATATACAATAAAGCAATATTTAATTAGTTGTTTAACTTAACTAACTCAAAATGAAGTATTTTTTGGTTATTAAATCTGTTAAAGTAATAATTTTTTTACAGCTTATGTTAATATTGTGATAAATCGTGATCGCAATTGATCACAATATGCGATACCTACACTGTACAAAAAGGATGACAATGACAAAAAGTCATGACTACAAATGTTTTTAGGTTGCTTTAACTTATTTGAATAAGTTAATCAGGTTTCAACTACATTTTTTTTAAGTTATGCAAAGTTTAATTTAATATTTTAGTCAGTTTGATTGATATAAGTTGGGATGACTATTCATTCTTTCATTTTCTTTTCGGCTTAGTACCTTTATTAATCTGGGGTCGCCACAGCGGAATGAACCGCCAACTTATCCAGCATATGTTTTACGCAGCGGATGCCCTTCCAGCTGCAACCTATCACTGGGAAACATCCATACACACTCATTCACACACACTCATACACTACGGCCATCCCAATTCACCTATACCACATGTCTTTGGGAAACCGGAGCACCCGGAGGAAACCCATGCGAACACGGGGAGAACATGCAAACTCCACACAGAAATGCCAACTGACCCAGCCGAGGCTCGAACCAGCGACCTTTTTGCTGTGAGGCGATTGTGCTACCCACTGCGCCACCATGACCCCCTGTTGAGATGACTAGAAAAAGTTAATGTGATTCAACTAAGAAAAAATTAATGCAGCAATATATATATATTTATATTTACAGTGTATATGCAGCCTGTGTGTGAATGTATACTGCAAAAAAAAGAGATTAATTATTCGCCCTCCTATGAATTTTGTTTTCTTTTTCCAATATTTCTCAAATGGTGTTTAACAGATTCAGGAATTTTTCACAGTATTTCCTATAATATTTTTTCTTCTGGAGAAAGTCTTATTTGTTTTATTTCGGCTAGAATAAAAGCAGTTCTTAATTTTTAAACCCATTTTAAGGTCAATATTATTAGCCCCCTTCAGCAATATTTGTTTCTGATTGTCTACAGAACAAACCACTGTTATACAATGACTTGCCTGATTACCCTAACTTTACCCTAATTCATCTAGTTAAGCCTTTAAATGTCACTTTAAGCTGAATACTAGTATCTTGAAGAATATCTAGTCATATATTATGTGCTGTCATCATGGCAAAGAGAAAAGAAATCAGTTATTAGAAATGAGTTATTAAAACTATTATGATTAATAAAAAAAAAGTGAAATGTGTTGGAAGAAATCTTCTCTCTGTTAAACAGAAATTGGGGAATAATTCTGACTTCAGCTGTACATGTTTATAGTCAACATATTGTTATTGCAGAGAAAACTAACGAGTGAATGAATAAGGAAAGATCCTATCAGTATGCATAAAGCAAATGCCGGCAGTAATTACCTTTTCCTGTATGTGACAGTTCTCCTCTTTCCTCGACACTGTAATGGAGATGTGAGATAAAATGAGCTGCGTTCTCGACACGGGGAAGTTAATTAGCTGGAAAGAGGCGGTCGAGGCCTAACAGAAGCTGCGCTGAGCCATTCATTTGTATGGCGATCCATCTAACGCTGATCATAAACCAGCCGGAGAGACACACTTCACATGTTATTCTCATCTGTCAGGTCATTCTGAATCTGGTGTGAGTATGAGCACACTGTAAATAAATATCTGTTCATTAACAGTTCGTGATTCACAAGGGTTTATTTACGGTTGTGAATTGCATTATGGGATGTTGATCTCTGCTCTGTCCACTTTTGATGTTGAAAATTCAACTCTACAGTTTAACAAAGTGACTTTTAGTGACATTTTAGTCGTTTTAAATACATAATATAATGTATAAGAAATAATATACAGAGAAATAAGTCTGTAAAAATGTGCTGTTAGTTTATTACAAGGTTGTTGTAGCGTAATATACAACACTAACCCAGACAATATAGCACTTTACACTGTTAAAAATGTAAAAAAAAGTTGTTGGAAGAAAGATTAAGGTCTCATAATGCAGTTCAAAAGCATAAATTGCATAATTATTAGCACACAAGTAATATAACACCCTTTGCATTCATACTGTAATCTAGAGGGCGCCATCATCCACAAACTCCACATATGCATCACAGAGGTAAAGAAATTCAGCTATATATACAGTTGAGTAAACCCGATGCATGTGAGCAGCAGTTGCTAAATAACAGGGGTTGCCATGACAACCATTTGGCATCTGTACCCCATCCCCCAAAACAATTGTGTTTATATAAAGATTGTCGATTGGCTATTTCAACTTGAAGGCGGGACTTAGCGTTGGACTTTTCTCCATTCACACTAATGCATTCAACATAGGCTGATTTTGAAAACGTAGCCCTATATAAATTTCTGGAGATTGCGAATTATGTAGCCAGAAGTACATATGGCTGCGTTTCCTCTTTAAAACAAACGCTACGGGGCGGTATGACGCCGTTCCTTTTCGCGCTTACCAGCTGACCGCTTACCTCCATGTGGACGGCTTTTCCGTTGTTACCAGTTTGACCGGTGGCTCGCCATGTATGTCGGCGGACTTGAGACGCAGAGAGGAGTTGACCATGATGACAGGGTTTGAGTCAGGTGAAGAACGGTTCCAGAAAGTGTGTAAGACAAAAACAGAAACCAAAAAATAAAATAAACAAGTAAATAACAGGGTGAGAATGTGGTAAAATCTGAAAATGTGGTAAAAATCAGGCGAGGTCTTTTCTTTTACTGGATTGCTTTTGAAAACACTGTTGATTGGGTTTAGGGAAGGAGGAGGGTGGGTCAGTCGATCGATCAGTCAGTCAGTCGACAGCGGCCTCTGGTGGATTTACGTGAGAACAGCAGGCACGAATGGCACTCGTGAGAGAATTTAGAGATCTGAAAAAGCATACACAGCAGCCTCTGGTGGATTCATGAAAACAAAAACTGCAAAAAAACGTAGCTCCTGGGACGTATTTGGCGCTCTCCAGAAATTTATATAGGGGTACGTTTTCAGAATAAACCTGGGTTGAATGTATTGTACATCTATATTCCTCGATATCGCAAATAATAATATCTCGGTCATTCCTATTGAACAGCACTGCATTTTATCTAAAAAGCATCTAAACACTTACTCATATTCACGCTCCTTCAAACCCATACTCCAATGATCATGTTTGATGGGAAATGTTGAGAAAAGCAAGCACAATTGCAGTTCTGGTGGTCAAGGCATTTATACAGAAAGCATATGATGTGTGTGTGGTGTGTTTTAAGAGTGATATTGGTGAGTGTGTTGTTGTGAAGTGTTGAAGCTTCTCAATAAAGCTCTGATCGACTCTGCTGTGCACCTGTATTGCTGTGAAAACGTCTCTGTGGTGAGCGAGACCTTTTCAGAACTATTCAGAGCTTTGCTTTATGAGTCAGAACCACAAAACTGTTGCAAAACTCCAATACTATGGATGTGTGAACTACAGAGCTTTAAGAGGTGTGTGTGTGTGTGTGTGCGTGCGTGCGTGCGTGCGTGCGTGCGTGCGTGCGTGTGTGTGCGTGTGCGTGTGCGCGTGTGCGTGTGCGTGTGTGTGTGTGTGTGTGTGTGTGTGTGAAATGCACGTTTGAATTGTGCGTTGCAATTTAGCAAGTAATATATGCACAGGTGTGGAGAAAAAAAATCAAGGGACCACTTGAAAGTTCTTGGTTTCACTGAATTTTGTTGGCATGAAAGCTTTTTAAATAAAAATGTTTATACTGTGGCGACACGGTGGCTTAGTGGTCAGCACTGTCACCTCACAGCAAGAAGGTCACTGTGTGTATGGATGTTTCTCAGTACTGAGTTCGACTGGAAGGGCATCCGCTGTGTAAAACATACTGGAATAGTTGGCGGTTCATTCCACTGTGGCGACCCCTGATGAATAAAGGGACTAAGCCGAAGTTAAGGAATGTTTATATTGCTTTTATTCTATAAATGTCTAATAATAATCCTTTTTTCTATCCAGAAAATGGGAATTGGTCAAAATAATGCATGTGTGTGTATAAATATTGCATATGTATATGTATATAAAATTCCCCAAAAATGGGTTTCTTTACTGTTCTTAAGTTTAGACTATAAAATGCATGTCTAAATAACTGAAACTAAATGATATTCGCAAACAAATACCTTTTTCTTTGTTTAATTAACACCTTTTAATGCAATTTTTACAGCTTCCCTCGTCCCTCGAGTTTAACCAGTATTGAATCCATGTAAAAAGCTTCAAATTACATTTTATTTTCAATCAGGAATAAAAGAAAAAGTCAAACAGTTTTATTGAAAAACGTTTAATCATAGTGACTTTTTTTTCTCCATAGCTTTATATTACATATACAGTGCTCAGCTAATATAAGTACACCCCTCACAAATCTTTTAAATTCATATTTTTAATAGGAAGCTATACAATATTATATTTGTGCATATACATTAGATTAGTCAGTACTGAAGCCAAATCTGGAGCTTATCTAACAAAATAACTTACGATAACGGTCCAAAAACTAGTACAGACAAATTTATATGTTATAGAAAAATATTAAATACAAATTTAAAAAAGAGGAAAAATCAAGAGAAGCAAAAAAAAATTGACAAATTTAGTTGAAATTTTGTAGTTTGTAATTTTTATTTTGCAATATTTTGCTTGAATTTAATTGTATTATCTTTCAGTTTCTAAATATGTTTGGTGACTAAAATATTATTTTAATAAATATATCTGTGTAATAAATCTGTTTTGTTTAAATGCACCAAAATACATTGCCTTTATTCACTGAGAAATGGAGAAAAATATTCATTTTCAAAATGGGCTGTACTCAATAGCTGAGCACTTTATATACAAATATTCATTACTACTACATTGTAAAAAATATCTGCTAATTTACAGTTTCAGTATTCCGGATGTAAATTGCATTGTTAATCTCTGCTCTGTCCGCTTTTGATGTTGAAAATTCAACTCTACAGTTTAACAAAGGGACTTTTAATGACATTTTAGTTTGAATACATAATATAATGTATATGAAATAATATCTAGAGAAATAAGTCTGTAAAATAACAGAAAATGTGCTGCAGTTTATTACAGGGTGTTTGTAGCGTAATATACAACACCAACCCAGACAATATAGTACTGCAAACTATAACAAATGTCAATAAAAGTCACTTTTTCACACTTTTCAAGGTTAAACATTGTTGGAAGAAAGATCAAGCTCCCATAATGACATTCAAAAGCAGAAATAAACAAAAAATAAATAAAAACATGAATCACAAAATACAGAAAACTGCTAATTTATGGATATTTTTATATGTACTACTACTACTACTACTAATTCATTTATTGTTGTATTGCACTTTTAAAAGTAGCCTTCTTGAAATACCTTTAAAAGCATGCACTTTAAACACAAGCAATGCAAAATAATAAAATCAATCCTAAAATGAAGCGATGCATTGGATTGCATTGCTGTAGATTAGTATTCGCATCAGTCTGTTTGCTTTCCCACAGATATGTAGTGTTTTCAGCAACACTAATGATCAGTGCACATTTGTTTTGGCTCCGAGTAAAAGTTTGGCTGATCGCTGTACAGAAGTGGTGTATCATCTCCATGCCCTGTATCCAGTATCCAGTGTTCAGTGTTTGCGATCTTGCACTCGGGCAGTAATGCAGTAAATGTAGCTGCGCTTGTGAAGCGCTGTCAGTCGCTGCAGGGAGCAGAACAGCAGCGCGCTAATTGGCCTTGGCAGAGAGAGAGAGAGTGAGGCAGAAAGAGACAGAGAGAGAATATATACCCATGTATGTCATGCCAGTAAAGTCAACTACTGTATATTGGACTGAATTGAATTGAATTGAGAGAGAGAGAGAGAGAGAGAGAGAGAGAGAGAGAGAGAGAGAGAGAGAGAGAGAGAGAGAGAGATAATATTATCATTATTTATTTCATCTTTTAGTTTTCATTATAATTAAATAACTTTTTATTATGATAACATGTATAATATGAATATATATATATATATATGGGCCTCACAGTGGCGCAGTGGGTAGCACAATCGCCTCACAGCAAGAAGGTCGCTGGTTCGAGCCTCGGCTGGGTCAGTTGGCATTTCTGTGTGGAGTTTGCATGTTCTCCCCGTGTTGGCGTGGGTTTCCTCCGGGTGCTCCGGTTTCCCCCACAAATCCAAAGACATGTGCTATAGGGGAATTGGGTAAGCTAAATTGTCCGTAGTGAATGAGTGTGTATGGATGTTTCCCAGTGATGGGTTGCAGCTGGAAGGGCATCCGCTGCGTAAAACATATGCTGGATAAGTTGGTGGTTCATTCCGCTGTGGCGACCCCAGATTAATAAAGGGACTAAGCCGAAAAGAAAATGAAAGAATGAATATATATATATATATATATATATATATATATAT
>CAIGQV010000906.1:1291611-1303740 GCA_903798115.1 Danio jaintianensis
TGTCAGCTTTTCGTTTTTGACTGTTTGGCGCCATCTAGTGACTAAATGTAATGCACAGGTTAGTGTATACTCCATTCAGCCGGTTTCGTTTCTGTCAGCTTTGCATCTTTGACTGTTTTTTGCCATCTTGTGTCTGAATAATGCGCAGGTTAATGTATACTCCATCAGCTGTTTTTGTTTCTGTCAGCTTTGCATTTAATTAAAGAATTAATAAACTATTACGGCTCATAACAATGTTGTGTGTCAAATTTTTTATATTTTGTGGCAAGTACCATGTAATAAGAGTAATAAATTACATCCAGGCGGTTGTTTTTTCTGCCAGAAGCCTGTTGGACTTTATTCTGCGATAACAACCACCTAGAAGTACTTTATCCTTTACATGTTGTATATTTTTAATATCAGCATGTCAAGTCTTATGCCTGCTATATTATAATAAGAACATTTACTGTTAGTTGTTGAAGTTTACAAGGGGATTTACTCAGATTTTGTGTCCATCAGGGTGTTTTATTTTAATTTTTTTAATTAAATGTTTTTATTTATTTTCACATTTATAATGTCATGTTTTTAGACATCCGTTTATTTATTTTTAGACAACACAATATTAAGGTTTTAACTTAGTTAAGAAATCAGTATTTGGAGGAATAACCATTATTTTTATTCACAATATAGTTTTGTATTTAATTAATTAAAAATATGTCATTGTATTTCATTTTTCATCTCTTATAATTTTATCTCTTATTCAATTATTATTATTTTAATTATATTATTATTATATTGTTTATTATTGAATTGAAATTTAGAAACAAATATTAAAGACTTTTATAGAATAAAACAAATATTAACAGTTTACTTAAAGTCATACCTAATAAACCAGGTGTGTGTGTGTGTGTGTGCGTGCGTGTGTGTCTGTGTGTGTGTAGTTTACATAACATGGTAAACTTTTTCTCTTATTTATACAACAATAAGAAACTTTTCTTCATTATCTGTAAGCCAAATTGCTTCCTTTATTCTTTTAGTTGATTGTATGGAGTGCAGATGTTCAGTAAAGTGTGTTTCTTCTGCACACATTGTGATTTAGAGAAGTGTGTGTTTGAGTCTGTTGATTCCTTACATTAAACTGAAGGACATGAGAGAAATAAATAAATGCAGCGCAGCAGGAATGTGAAGAGCGAGGAGGGCAAACAGCAGCAGTTTCTGAGAAAACACAGCCGGAGCTTCAGCACTGACAAAAACGAAAAAACCTGACTTAGCCAAATGTAGTTTTTGTGCTACTGTATATATTACTGATTGAAAATATGCAGGTATTTTCGCTAGATAACCTCAATAGTGCATCATTCAAAAGTGAATTGGATAGTTTTTGGTGATTTTTATGCATATACAGTTGCAATCAGAATTATTAAACCCCTTTGATTTTTTTTCTTTTTTAAATATTTTCCAAAGGATGTTTAACAGTGCAAGGAATTATTCACAGTATTTCCTATAATATTTTTTCTTCTGGAGAAAGTCTTATTTGTTTTATTTTGGCTAGAATAAAAGCAGTTCTTAATTTAAAAAAAAAACATTTTAAGGTCAATATTATTAGCCCCCTTAAGCTATATTTGTTTTCGATAGTCTCCAAAACAAACCATCGTTATACAATAACTTGCCTAATTACCCTATCCTGCCTAGTTAACCTAATTAACCTAGTTAAGCCTTTAACTGTCACTTTAAGCTGTATAGAAGTGTCTTGAAGAATATCTAGTCATATATTATGTGCTGTCATCATGGCAGAGAAAATAAATCAGTTATTAGAAATTAGTTATTACAACTATTATGTTTAGAAATGTGTTGGAAAAATCTTCATTCATTCATTCATTTATTCATTTTCTTTTCGGCTTAGTCCCTTTATTAATCTGGGGTCGCCACAGCGGGATGAACCGCCAACTTATCCAGCATATGTTTTACGCAGCGGATGCCCTTCCAGCTGCAACCCATCACTGGGAAACATTCATACACACTCATTCACACACATACACTACGGACAATTTTAGCTTACCCAATTCACCTATAGTGCATGTCTTTGGACTTGTGGGGGAAACCGGAGCACCCGGAGGAAACCCACGCGAACACGGGGAGAACATGCAAACTCCACACAGAAATGCCAACTGACCCAGCCGAGGCTCGAACCAGCGACCTTCTTGCTGTGAGGCGAACGTGCTACCCACTGCGCCACCGCGTCGCCCTGGAAAAATCTTCTCTCCATTAAACAGAAATTGGGGAAAAAAATAAACAGGGGGTCTAATAATTCTGATTGCAACTGTACATATATTTGTTTTTTTCTCAGTTTCTCTGGTTTTATAGGTGTGGGTTTGAGTGCTAATATTAATAATTGTTTTAATAATGTTAATAACATATCTTGTAAATGGTGTATACTGTAAATGCATTTGTTTTATTTATGTTTTATATGAAATGTCAATTGGTCAAAATACAAATGTTTAAAAAAAAATCTAAATCGTATTTGTTTTAATAATGTTAATAACATTTCTTCTAAATTGTATATACTGTAAATGCAATGTCATTCAGGGCATTTATTGTTGTGCATTAAATGTTAATTAGTCAAAATAACAAATGTTTAAAAAAAAATCTAAATTTAGTTGAATAATAAGTAGAGTTATTCTGCTAAATATTGATTTATTAACTTAACTTAAAATATTGGTATTGTCCCATCTTAAAACTTCTGAATATAAACTTTTTTTTGTTGTTATTTTTTTGTTATTTTGACCAATTGTTATTATATGCTCTAAATTATTTTATAAAAATTATTTTAAAGTTAGATTGCATTTATATTTCACTCAGACACATACATTTAAATTGATAATCCAGAGAAACGTTTTATTATTATTATTATTATTATTATTATTATTATTATTATTATTATTATTATTATTATTATTATCAATATTATTATCATTATTATTATTATTATTACTTCTTGTTAAATTTTTATTATTTTATATTTTCCCCCCAATTTCTGTTTAACAGAGATTTTTTCAACACATTTCTAAATATAATAGTTTTAATAATTAATTTCTTATTCATTTCTTGCTGCTTTTATTCTAGCTGAAATAAAACAAATAAAACTTTCTCCAGAAGAAAGAATATTATAGGAAATACTGTGAAAAATTCCCGAATCCCTTAACTAAATATATATGAGTTATATACACTAAATTACATTTTCAGTGTTGATGTAAATTAATATTTGCTAAACATGTAAATCCACCTGATTTTCAGCCTGCTCAATTGGTGATCTTGACATTATTTATTGCTGTTATTGCAGTATGTGATACAGTGTTGGACGTGTTGCTCAGACAGAAAGTGTTATATCTCGTACAGAGTTCATGAAGAGAACAGAAACGCTGCGTTCACGATTGACTCTGTTTAGTGTGAAGAGCCTGAAGGTTTCAGTGAAGTGAACAGGAAGACGAGAGCTGTGAAAATACTTGACCTCTGATTGTGTTTTTAGCTGCAGTCCGTGTCTGAACACTGTAAAAAATACCTGTTAATGAACAGTTTCTGTATTTAGTGATTCACAAGTGTTTATTTACGGTTGTACACTTGTATTGACATTTTAGTAGTCAACCCAGGCATTATATCACTTTAAACTATTAAAACTGTTCATAAAAGTCACTTTTTTGAACTTTTCAAGGTTTAAAGTTATTGTAGGAAAGATCAAGCTCCCATAATGACATTCAAAAGCAGAAATAAATGAGGGCAAAATAAAAGCATGAATCACAAAATACAGAAAACTGTTATTTAGCAGGGTTTTTTTGTATATAAACTCTCTCATTGTCTATTCTGATAACCAGTGAGATTGAGTTCAGATCGAGTGGAGGATTGGTCAATGGAGTAGTTTAGCAGAAAATCTAAAGTTCATAATTTACTATATTTAATGCTGTTTTACACCTGTAAGACTCTTTCTTCTGTTGAACCTGAAAGTGGATGTTCTGATGAATGCTGGGAAGCACACCATTGACTTCCATTGTGTGGACAGAAAAACATTTATTCATTGATTTTCCTTCGGCTTAGTCTCTATTTCAGAGGTCGCCACAGCGGAATGAACCGCCAACTATTCCAGCATATGTTTTACGCAGCGGACGCCCTTCCAAGTGCAACCCAGTACTGGGAAACACCCATACACACTCATTCACACACATACACTACGGACAATTTAGTTCATCAATTCCCCTATAGCGCATGTGTTTGGACTGTGGGGGAAACCGGAGCACCCGGAGGAAACCCACGCCAACACGGGGAGAACATGCAAACTCCACACAGAAATGCCAACTGACCCAGCCGGGACTCGAACCAGCGACCTTCTTGCTGTGAGGCCACAATAAAATATTTTCTGTTGAAAATGATGATTATGTATTATAATGGGTGTATTTACAATGTTATTTAAGTCAGGGACTTTTATGCATTCAATTGGGTTGATTTCATTGTGGTTTATCAAAAAATTATGAGAATATATATTTGTCAAAGATGCTGGAGAAAAACAAACAAACAAACAAACAAATTAATAATTTTCAAATGTATTTTTTTCTAAAAGTGTTTAGCAAAAGTAGAAATGCTTTTACATTGAACAGAACAAATGAAATCAAATTAGCTTGTAGTAATGATTAAAAATTAAAGTAAACATAAAATAAAATTAAATAAAATTAAATAAAAAATAAATGAATAAACTTAAATGAATAAAATTAACAAAAATAAATAAATAAACATAAATGAATAAAATAAATAAATAAATGAAAATAAATGCTTTTACATTAAACAGAACAAATGACATCAAATTATATTGTAGTAATGATTAAAATTAAATTAAATTAAAGTAAACAAAATAGAATAAAATAAAATTAAATATAATCAAATAAAGGGCTGCACGGTGGCGCAGTGGGTAGCACGTTTGCCTCACAGCAAGAAGGTCACTGGTTCGAGCCTCGGCTGGGTCAGTTGGCGTTTCTGTGTGGAGTTTGCATGTTCTCCCCGTGTTGGTGTGGGTTTCCTCCGGGTGCTCCACTTTCCCCCACAAGTCCAAAGACATGCAATATAGGGGAATTGGGTCGGCTAAATTGTCCGTAGTGTATGTGTGTGAGTGAGTGAGTGTGTGTGGGTGTTTTCCAGTACTGGGTTGCAGCTGGAAGGGCATCTGCTGCGTAAAACATATGCTGGATAAGTTGGCGGTTCATTCCGCTGTGGCGACGCCAGATTAATAAAGGGAATAAGCCGAAAAGAAAATGAATGAATGAATGAATGAATAAAGAAAATAAAAATAAATGAATAAAATAAATAAATAAAAATAAATAAATGCTTTTACATTGAACAGAACAAATTACATTAAATTATATTGTAGTAATGATTAAAAATTAATTTAAAATAAACTAAATAAAATAAATACAATAAAATTAAATATAAACAAATAACTAAAATAAAATAAAATAAATGAATAAATTAAATAAAAATAAATAAAACAAAAATAAATGTTTTTACATTGAACAGAACAAATGACATCAAATTATATTGCAGTAATGATTAAAAATTAAAGTAAACATAAAATTAGATTAAATTAAATGAATATAAACAAATAAATACATGTATTGCCAAAACATTTTAATTATGTATAAAATATGGAATAAACTTACATCATCAAATGAATAAAATATACAATAATTGAGGAATGACAAAATAAAATGACAGAAAAAAGGAACAAAAACAGAAAAAACAAAAGCGCTCTCTCTCTCATGTGTGTGTGTGACTGTGTGTGTGTGTCAGATTGGGAGAGAGTGTGGGTTGCAGTTCATAATCACATCCAGCATAAAGAAAGTATGGCAGAGGAACTGACGGCTGTCTTTATCAAGCGCGCTGCATGTTGGAAAGGCAATTTGGTCTGCTTTCACTCATCGGGCCGATGGTGGGAAGCGTTCAGCGAAGGTCTGAGCCACAGAAACACACACATTATGGATTATAAAGATTTAATAAGGGAATAAATTGAATTAGCGGCACGCAGCGGCTGGATTTGTTGTGTTTAAATATGAGTGTTTGTGCAGCGCGTTATCACTGTTTCATGGCTGACGTGTTTCTGTGAACGCTTCAGACTTTTCTAGTGAAGTAAAACAAGAAAATGAGTTGATATTTAGTAGATTCACTGCAAAACAAATGCTTTTCTTACTTGGAGTTTGTCTTGTTTCTTGTCCAAATATCTAAAAACGTATTAAATCAAGAAGCATTTTCTAGACAAGCAAAAAATATTGTCTTGTTTTAAGAAATAATGAGTCAAAAGTTTTTCCTTAAAACAAGCAACATCTCTCAATGGGGTAAGTGAAATAATCTTATGTCAAATCTTACCCCATTGGCTGATCATTTGGCTTGTTTTAAGGAAAAATTCACTTAATTTTGACTCATTATTTCTTAAAACAAGACAATATGTTTTGCTTGTCTAGAAAATGCTTCTTGATTTAATACGTTTTAGGTATTTGGACTATAAACAAGACAAAAATAAGAGTGTATGAGCACCGTTTGAGACATTTAGAAGAAGAAACTTAATAAATAAATAATATTGGTCTCAAAGAAACAATTGAAATGTTATAGATCTTTGCTTAATGAAGATTACGTTTTTATTTGTATTTGATACATATTTGTCTCACATTTTTCATGAAATAAATTCAATTCCATTGTATTTTTCACAATATAGTACACTGTAAAAACTGTAATGACAAAATGTTAAGACAACAAATATTTGTATGTTGCTTTAACTTATTTTAATAAGTTAATCAGGTTTCAACTAAACTGTTTAGGTTGTATAAAGTTTAACTTTATATTTTTAGTCAGTTTGATTGATATACAGTTGAAGTCAGAATTATTCGCCTTTGAATGTTTGTTTCTTTTTTAAATATTTCCCAAATGATGTTGAACAGATTCAGGAATTTTTCACAGTATTTCCTATAATATTTTTTCTTCTGGAGAAAGTTTTATTTGTTTTATTTTGGCTAGAATAAAAGCAGTTCTTAATTTTTTTAAACCACTTTAAGGTCAATATTATTAGCCCCCTTCAGCAATATTAGTTTTGGATTGTCTCCAGAACAAACCACTGTTATACAATGACTTGCCTAATTACCCTAACTTTACCCTAATTAACCTAGTTAAGCCTTTAAATGTCACTTTAAGCTGAATACTAGTGTCTTGAAGAATATCTAGTCAAATATTATGTGCTGTCATCATGGCAAAGAGAAAAGAAATCAGTTATTAGAAATGAGTTGTTAAAACTATTATGTTTAGAAATGTGTTCATTGTGAGGCATCACAGCAAGAAGGTCACTGGTTTGAGTCACGGCTGGGTCAGTTGCCGTTTCTGTGTGGAGTTTGCATGTTCTCCCCGTGTTGACGTGGGTTTCCTCCCGGTGCTCCGGTTTCCCCCACAGTCCAAACACATGCGCTATAGGGGAATTGGATGAACTAAATTGGCCATAGTGTATGAGTGTGTGTGTGAATGTGAGTGTGTATGGGTGTTTCCCAGTACTGGGTTGTGGCTGGAAGGGAATCCGCTGCATAAAACATATGCTGGAATAGTTGGCGGTTCATTCTGCCGTGGCGACCCCTGATAAATAAGGGACTAAGCTGAAGGAAAATGAATGAAGAAAAAAGGCTCCATTGCATTTCAGCTTTAATCTGATACGATGTCCTTCTGTGAGTTAGTTGTAATGAAAGTGCCGCTGGTTTTACTGTAAGTGCAGCATGTTTGTAATTATGTGAAAGCTCTGGGACTTGCGGAGCAGAAACCCTGTTGTTTAACAGTGCCGCGTTTTCCTGAACCTCTGACCTGCGCTGAGAACCAGATCAACTGTTTGTTTTTCCAGACGCGGTTATGGCGGAGGCTAAACTTCACATTAAAAGTGCCAAGTGAAAACGGCATCGCAGCTGCTCTCAACCGGGTCCTCCTCGTCAGGCGGCATTTAGCAGAGCGTCTCTGATCGTGTGCATAATTACAGTTTTAAAGACGGCTAATCAACAAAGCCAGACCAGTCGTGTGTGTGTGTGTGTGTGTGTGTGTGTGTGTGTGTGTGTGCGTGTGCGTGTGCGTGTGCGTGTGCGTGTGCGTGTGCGTGTGCGTGTGCGTGTGCGTGTGTGTGTGTGTGTGTTTGATTCTCACCACTAAGTTTGTTTCTAAATATTTTCTTCATTATTTTTGATTGGTTCATTACCATTGATTGGTAAATCTGAACACTGTTTCAGAATTTATTTGAGTTTTGAAATGTTATAATCCCTGGATCACAACGTTTGCTCATAAATATTTTATTCATTATTATTATTATTATTATAATAAATTTTTTTTGCATCCATTCTTTTTGAAAGCTCCTAATTTGTTACAATTACATTAGATCAGATTTTCTTTATCTTGGTAAATCTGAACCCGTTTTTTTTTTTTTTTTGGGCGGCACGGTGGCTCAGTGGTTAGCACTGTCGCCTCACAGCAAGAAGGTCGCTGGTTCGAGTCCCGGCTGGGTCAGTTGGCATTTCTGTGTGGAGTTTGCATGTTCTCCCCGTGTTGGCGTGGGTTTCCTCCGGGTGCTCCGGTTTCCCCCACAGTCCAAACACATGCGCTATAGGGGAATTGATGAACTAAATTGGCTGTATTGTATGAGTGTGTGTGTGAATGAGTGTGTATGGGTGTTTCCCAGTACTTGGTTGTAGCTGGAAGGGCATCCGCTGTGTAAAACATATGCTGGATAAGTTGGCGGTTCATTCTGCTGTGGCGACCCCTGATGAATAAAGGGACTAAGCCGAAGGAAAATGAATGAATGAATGAATTTGCATTGCTAATAGCTTATTTGAACAAATTTAAAAACATTTTTGTCAATATTTAGATTTTTTTGAACCCAATAGTTGCACCTCAGACAACTATTGCCCTAACAAACCATACACCAATGGAAAACTGAAGTCATTTAGCTTTCAGATGATATAAAAATCTAAAAATAGGCTAAACAGCTTAAGTTTATGAATTGTTTTTGAGTTATGAAACTTTATAAATCTGATTTGTGTCTTTTATTTTTGGCAATAGAAAATATAGGTCAAAATGATTAAAAATGATTTGTCTTTTATGCCAAAAATCGTTAGGATATTAAGTAAAGATCATGAAGACATAAAGACGTTTAGTAAATTCCCTACAGTAAATATATTAATGCTTATATTTTTATTAGAAATATGCGTTGCTAATAACTTATTTTAACCCTCAAATTTCATATAGTTGCATCAAATATCATTCTTACAAACCCTACATCAATGGAAAACTAAAGTCATTCAGCTTTTCAGATGATATATAAATCTAAAAATAGGCTAAACTTCACATTAAAAGTGGCAAGTGAAAATAGCATCGCAACTGGTCCTCTTCATCAGGTAGCGTTTGGCATCTCTGAACGTGCTCATAAATACCTTTTTAAAGATGGTTAATCAGCAAAGCCAGGCCAGTCGTGTGTGTGTGTGTGTGTGTGTGTACGTGTTTTTGTGACATGTCAGGACACAAATCTGTATAAGGACATAGGTATGACACAGGTATTACAAAAAGGAGGTGAAATATGAGGACACAGCTGACGTCCTCATTTCTCCAAAAGCTTATAAATCCCCCAGAATGAGTTTAATCAGAGAGTAAAGCTGTACACTGTTTCCTGTGATGGTTGGGTTTAGGGGTAGGGGGGGGTAAGGCCAATACAAAATACTGTTTGTGCTGTATAAAATCAATGGAAACCTATGTAATGTCCCCACTTTTCACAACGTGTGTGTGTGTGTGTGTGTTTAATCCTTACCACCAAGTCTGTTTAAACATATTTCCTTCATTATTATTATGCTTTTTTTTGCAGTCATCCTTCTTGAAAGCTCCTAGTTTGTCTCCTGCTGCCGGTGGAGATTACATTAAATCAGATGTTCTTTATCTTGGTAAATCTGAGCAAGGTTTATGAATTTTTGTGCTTGTGAATGTGAGTTTGAACATTTTATAAATCAGATGTTTTACCCTGGATCACAAAACCAGTCTTATGTTGCACGGGTGTGTTTTTTACAATAGAAAAAAAATACATTATATGGGTCAAAATGATTAATTTATGGCAAAAAATATATATTAGGATATTAAGTAAAGATCGTGAAAACGTTTTTTGTTTTTTTTAAAATAATTTTTTCGGGGTTTTCACCTTTATTGGATAGGACAGTAGAGAGTAATGACAGGAAAGCGTGGGGAGCAGAGATAGGGGAAGGATAGGTACAGGACCTCGAGGCAGGAATCAAACTCGGGTCGCCGTGAGCACCGGAGTGTATGTGTCGATGCACTTTCCACTACGCCATTGGCACCGACAAGATCGTGAAAACATTTAGTAAATTCCCTACTGTAAATATATCAACATTTATTCATGAATTAGTAATATGCATTGCTAACAACGTAAATTGGACAAGTTTAAAAGTGATTTTCTCAATATTTGGATGCTTATTTTAACCCAATGGAGGCATCTCAGACAAATATTACCCTAACATACCATACACCAATGGAAAACTTAGTTATTTAGCTTTCAGATGATATATAAACCTAAAAAATAGGCTAAACTTAAAAGTGGCAAGTGGAAATGTCATCAAAACTGGTCTCAATCAGGTAGCGTTTGGCATCTCTGAGCGTGCTCATAATATATAAACTATTTGAAAATAGTTTTTAAAGACGGTTAATCAGCAAAGCCAGGCCAGGCCAGTCGTGTGTGTGTGTGTGTGTGTGTGTGTGTGTGTGTGTGTGTGTGTGTGTGTGTGTGCGTGCGTGCGTGCGTGCGTGCGTCCGTGCGTGCGTGCGTGCGTGCGTGTGCGTGTGCGTGTGTGTGTGTGTGTGTTTAATTCTCGCCACCAAGTTTGTTTAAAAATATTTTCTTCATCATTATTATTTTTTATTGCATCCATTCTTCTTGAAAGCTCTCTAATTTGTCCTCCTGCTGCGGGTGTAGATTAGCAGGCGGAGGGGGAGGCTGCGCAAACTCACCGATTATTGCAGTAAACGGCTGCTGTTTTGGGGATATTTTTGCCTGACTAAGCTCGCGTGTGGAAATCGTCTGGAATGTTCTGCGCACTTGCGTCTCAGAGAAGGAGAGCGTTTGTGTGTTAAATATACCTGCAGGGCAACAGATGTGTGTTGCGGAGAGTGTTTAAAGGAGTTTTGGTGATGACGGCTTCACCTCCTCCTTCCTCTTGACATTTCTGCTCACCGCTCCAATCTTACTGTAATCTTTATGCATTAAAAAAGGGCTATTGATATTGTGGTCGGGTTCTTTTTGAATACAAATTAAGATTTTCTGAAGAATAGTGAAAAAATAGCATTGACTTCCATAGTAATAAATATAAATGGTTCGTTGGATTTACATTTTTTTAAGGGAAGTGTTTGCAAATAATGCATATGGGCAGAATTTAAACAAACAAATTAAATGTATTAATGTTCAACTTGGGCGGCATGGTGGCTCAGTGGTTAACACTGTCGCCTCACAGCAAGAAGGTTGCTGGTTCGAGCCCTGGCTGGGCCAGTCGGCATTTCTGTGTGGAGTTTGCATGTTCTCCCGTTGTTGGCATGGGTTTCCTCCGGGTGCTCTGGTTTCCGATTTTCTCAATATTTTGATTTTTTCCAGCCTCATATAGCAGATTTTCAGATAAATTCCTAATAAGGCTCTGCTCCTGCTGGAAACATGAAGCAAGCTTGTGGAAAAAAAGTGAGTTTAAGCAAAAAAACAAATATATATATATAATTATTATATTTTATAAAATTTTTTATTATATTTCATTTTTTTTTTTTTTTTTTTAATAAAAAATATATATATAATAATTTCATTTTATATTATTTTTTAATTTAATCATTTTTAATATATTTTATTTATTTAATTTATTTTTTAATTTATAATTTTTTATACTTCTTATATTATGTTATATTCTTTATTTTATTATTTTATATATATATATAATTATACTTTTTTTTTTTCAAGCCCCATATACTGTAGCAGATTTTCAGATATAGTTGCATTTTAAGTTGCATTTTTATATACAAATCTGTGCTATTGATATTGTGCTGGGGTTATAAACTCCTAATGAG
>CAIGQV010000906.1:1316665-1327368 GCA_903798115.1 Danio jaintianensis
GTGTGTGTGTGTGTGTGTGTGTGTGTGTGTGTGTGTGTGTGTGTGTGTGTGTGTGTGTGTGTGTGTGTGTGTGTGTGTGTGTGTGTGTGTGTGTGTGTGGTTTGAAACAGACGCTTGAAGGTTACAATCAAAACTGACACACTGCAAGGTTTATTCTGCTTCTAGATGCATATTTAAGAGTACAGGTGTCATTCTGAACACTATTCTGATCATAATACTACTGTACTGTATGAGAGAGCATCAATACTGTATTTATCGCTGCATTTATACTGCATTTATCCTCAAATTCTACTGGATGCTCTTGCAAATTAAATATAAACTTAATTCTCTTTTAAGTCTCCCCCATAAAAATGACTTAAAGCAGTCGAATGATAATGTGGAACAAACCATTACAAACAAACAGGGGGAAAGATCAACAAATGCACTCATAAACTAATTATATTTGCACTTGTATTTTGTCACTGTATTTGAGCCTTCTATGCATGGACAAATCATAATCAAATGATTATACTGTAATCATTCTGTAAACTTCTTTTCTGGAGAATTCTGTATGCATACAGCCCCTTGCATAGATATCTGATATACTGTATTTGACAATATATGCAAATTATATACATATGACATACAAGTACATGTTTGGAGTTTATATTAAGTGCATTTACTCTAAAATACTCAAAAAAAAGTGCATTTACTCTAAAAAAAAATCTGAATAACTCTGCAGGCCATGCTCAGGGTTGCCAAGTCCACGGTTTTCCTACATAGTTAGGCTATGTTTAAACACTTCCCATAGGTTGTATTTTATTCTGTGGGTTAAAGATAATTCTATCACATTATATCAAGTCAACGTATGTGGCCGTGTTGGAATATTTTGCTCTGCTAAATTTATATTCAATCGATTAAAAACAAAAACTGTGCTAGGATGATGAAACTCCGCCAGAGTTGTTTTGCATTTGATCTCATCCATTATGTTTTTATCTTCACAGAGATGTAATGCATGATGTTAAGTAAAAACTGAACAGTAAAATTGAGTCTTGATGTCATTGGGATAGGCGGCACGGTGGCTCAGTGGTTAGCACTGTCGCCTTACAGCAAGAAGGTCGCTGGTTCGAGTCCCGGCTGGTGTTTCTGTGTGGAATTTGCATGTTCTCCCCGTATTGGCGTGGGTTTCCTCTGGGTGCTCCGGTTTCCCCCACAGTCCAAACACATGCACTATAGGGGAATTGAATAAACTAAATTGGCCGTAGTGTATGAGTATAAAAGAGTGTGTATGGGTGTTTCCCAGTACTGGGTTGCAGCTGGAAGGGCATCCGCTGTGTAAAACATATGTAACAATAATATAACAATAACAATAATATCTGTATGCAGACTTGGGTTTGCAAGCTGAGACTGCATATCTCAAAGATGCAATGTCAGACACAATGCACTCAAAGGAGCTAGAGACGTCACTGTAAGGGGCAGGGTTAGGGGTGGGCATTAAAAACAACATAGGCTCATTCTGCAAATGTACCCCTATATACATTTCTGGAGATTGCGAATTATGTAGCCAGAAGTACGTATGGCTGCATTTCGTCTTTAAAACTAATGTTATGGGGCGGTATGACGCCGTTTCTTTTCGCGCTACCAGCTGACCGCTTACCTCCATGTGGATGGCTTTCCCGCTGTTACCACTTTGACCAGTGGCTCGTCGCATATGTCAGAGGACTTGAGACACAGAGCGTAGTTGACCGTGATGACTGGGTTCGAGTCCGGTCAAGAACGGTTCCAGAAAGCGGGTAAGAGAAAAACAAAAGCCAAAAAATAAAGCAAACAAGTAAATAACAGGGTGAGAATGTGGTAAAATCTGAAAATGTGGTAAAAAATCAGGCGGCCGCAAGGGCTTTTCTTGTTCTGGATTGCTTTTGAAAACACTGTTGGTTGGGTTTAGGGAAGGGGGTGGGCGGGTCAATCTGTGGGTCAATCGATCGGTCAGTTAGTCAGTCAGTCAGTCGACAGCGGCCTCTGGTGGATTTATGCAAGAAGAGCAGGCGTGAATGGCACTCGCGAGAGAAATTAGAGATCTGAAAAAGCGTACACAGCGACCTCTGGTGGATTCCCGAAAACAAAAACTGCAAAAAAAGTAGCTGCTGGGACGTATTTGACGCATTCCGGAAATGTATACAGGGGTATGTAATCAGAATGAGCCTGGGTTGATTAAAAAGCATTGCATGCAGCTAGGGCTGTGCGATTAATTGAAATCATATCGAAATCGTGATATGGACATGTTCCGCAGTATACTATTTGAACCAATCATAACGCATGAGTTCAGCACAGGAGGACTAGGTGCATAAAAAAGTCAACATCTGTGGTGTGGGATTACTTTGGATACAGGAAGGCTGATGCATCGCAGAACCAGGTAATTTGTAAGTCAGTCATACATTGCATCTAAAAGCCTGTGGAAAGTGCAAGGCCCGTCGCTTCCTTCAGCATAGCTTTTTCAACATGCTTTGCGCTCGCGCTCCTTTGTCGTTGCGACCATCAACCGTTTTCTCAGAGGATGACAAACAAACAAACATTGCTGCAGTTCCGATACAAGTTTTATTTATGGAGAGAATTAAAAAGCACTGGGTGTTCGGGTGTTCTGTGTTTGTCTGAGGTAACTGGAATGTGTATATTCCATACAAAGTATGAAGCTGATCAGTCTGCTCTTGTTACGTGACTCGCGGTGCGGCGTTCTGAAAGTTATATTTAAAGTTTGTCTGAAAAGAGATGTTTTCAACTAGCTGCGCCTGAAACACCAGCGGATTCAAGTGTTGTCAGTCGATTGAAGTGAAGTGAAGTGAAGTGAAGTGTGGCCAAGTATGGTGTCCCATACTTGGAATTTGTGCTCTGCATTTAACCCATCCAAGTGCACACACACAGTTAGTGAACACACACATACCGTGAACACACACCCGGAGCAGTTATCAGTGAATGGGCGTTATCAGTGGATATCAGCTGATAGATATGGGCCAGTAGGGGTCTACTGCGCCTACTGTTCCTACATGCACATGGTTAATCTGCTGTTCTCGCGTAAATCCAGCAGAGGCCGCTCCGATTGACCTGCCCTCCTCCTTCCCTAAACCCAAACGGTCATTATTTTTTCAAAAGCAGCGATTAACCTGCCCTCCTCCTTCCCTAAACCCAACCGTCTGTTTTTAAAAAAGCAATAAAAACAAATAATTAACTTTTGTCTTAGCTGCTTTCTGAAACCGTTCTTCAGCCGATTCTAACCCAGTCATCACTGTCAACTCCGCTCCACGTCTCAAGTCTGCTGACGTACACGGTGAGCCACTGGAGAAACTGATAACAGCGGAAAATCCATTCATATGGAGGTAAGCGTGTATACCGGCGCGCGTGATTTTTATGAAATTATACTATTTCCCATTAATTGTATTTTATTAACGCCTACCCCAACCCCAACCCTAAACCCAACCGTCACAGTAATGTAAAAACACATCTGGATCTGAACTGTTCTCTTTTAGAATAGCTGATTAACCATGTGGATGGATGATTACAACCTTCTGAGCCCACTAGGAGGTATAGCCCATTCAATCGAGTGATAACATTCGAATCGGGTGGAAACATGCACACGCTCCGCACTCAATATGCACACACCTCCATTGGAAATTACAGACTTGTACGTGCAAAATACGCGATATGTGAACAGCCCAATTCACGGCAGCGTCACAAAGAGGTCTATGATCTATGCATGACAAAACAAATCTGTGGGCACACACACAACTACTTCTGATATTTGGTCAAGCAGAACATCGGATCCTTGAGTTTGATGGCGAGCGCGCGCACACACACACACACACACACACACACACACACACACACACACACACACACACACACACACACACACACACACACACAGTAGTCTATTTATTTGTTTTGCCATAGGTCTGTTCTAGCGATCTAATTGTTTTCCTTTTGAAATATGTTTCAGATTCACACTGTAAACACCACAGATTCAGTTTGTCTGTGACAAAATGGAAATATTGTTCAAGAAAATCGTGATAGGTTTCCCCATATCGCACTGCCCCACATGCAGCTCAGATTGCAACTGCACCGAGTCTGCATCCAGACCCCTCTCAATGCATGCATTAGGGGTTTAAAATATCGTTTTGTCCAAAAACTGAATTAAAATACAAATCAGCATTTATACAATGACATTCCACTTGGTGCACGCATTGCACGTGATGATTTAGCATGCTACGGTTGAAATGCATTTCCTCAAAAGTGAAGTGAAGCAGAGCGTAATGTAATGCACACAATGTTGCCTTCTAAAAGGGCTAAATATATGAAGAGGAAGTGATGCGAACATTTGACAACTTCGCAAACTACTGCCGAAGTGCCAAATGCATCCTGTGTCAGATCCTATTTTAGTGAGTGTACAGTATATGCACTACAGTATTAAACCTCTACATGTGGCAGCAGATGTGTGTCTTAATAAAGTCTAATCTTAGGAACAGAAAAATAGAGAGTGAGTAAAAAAAGGATCGATGTCTAGGGCTGCACAATATATCGTTTCAGCATCAATATCGCAATTACATCGCAGGATCTGCAATGTAGAGTCTGGATTATAGTTAATCAGAAGCCACACTGTTTGTAACTTTAATAAAGAAACATTCTGAGTTATTTATGCAGTGAAGTCTATGCAGGGTTTTACATTTGATTACTGAATTACTGTACACTGTCCAAAAATCCTGGTTGCCTTAAATTTTTAAGCTGAACCAAATTAACCTTATGAGTCCATTGAACTTATATTATGTTAAGCTGACTTAAAACAACTTACGTAACTTATCAAATTAAGTTAGAACATTATTAACTTTAATAAGTTACAATGACCTAAAAACATACGCTGTCAGGACTAATTGATCATATAGTTTTTTACAGTGTAGCTAAAACACTGTCAGACTGCACAGAAAACCATTAAGCACTGTTTATTTCACCTTTATCGTTGCTCTCTTGTGTTTTATCATTGCATGTAAGTTACTTATTATATTTTATGCATGATTTTCGCCTCTACAGATTAATCCAAATCTATTTAATTTAAGCCGTCTTACTCTTTAAACAAATAAAACACAAAAATAACATAACACATGCTGTGCAACATGGTGGCTCAGTGGTTAGCACTGTGGCCTTACAGCAAAAAGGTCACTGGTTCGATTCCCAGCATTTCTGTGTGGAGTTTGCATGTTCTCCCCATGTTGGTGTGGGTTTCCTCCGGGTGCTCCGGTTTCCCTCACAGTCCAAACACATGCGCTGTTGGTGAATTAGGTGAACTAAATTGGCCGTAGTGTATGAGTGTGTGTGTGAGGGAATGAGGGTGTGTGGGTGTTTCCCAGTGATGGGTTGCAGCTGGAAGGGCATCCGCTGTGTAAAACATATGCTGGAATAGTTGGCGATTCATTCCGCTGTGGCGACCCCTGATTAATAAAGGGACTAAGCCGAAGGAAAATGAAAGAATGAATACTTTGACTTTAGATCGTAATATATTACTTTATTACTTGTGTTATATTACTGCAATTGATTACTTTATATATTATATTACACACACACACACACACACACACACACACACACACACACACACACACTTGGGTGAAAAAGTTATATATTACAATTTTAAGCCATCTAACACTTAAAAAATCAAACACAAAAATCACGTAACATATTTTAACATTACTTTCCTTAAAATGTAAAAAATTTAGATTGTAATTTATTATTCTACTATATCACGCCTAATATATCGCTGTAATGCATTACTTTATATATTATATTACTTTGACACACACATATTTATCTTTATATGCTATTTATTATTATTTTAGAATTTTTTTGTATTATATTGTCCTTTTATTTTATTTTTCTTCATTTCTTTCTTTCTTTTTTTTTATTTTTTGCCTTTATTTTATTTTATTATTTTTCTCTTTCTTTTTATTTTCTTTCTTTCTTTCTTTCTTTCTTTCTTTCTTTCTTTCTTTCTCTCTTTTTTCTTTCTTTTTTTATGCCTTTTTTCTTTTTTTTCTTTCTTTTTAGTTATTTATTTTATTTTAGTTTTTTCTTTATTTTTTTCCTTCTTTTTTCTTTCTTTTTTTCTTTCTTTTATTTTTTTTTCTTTAATTTTTCTTTTCTTTGATATTTTCTTTCTTTTTATAAATTTTTTGCCTTTATTTTATTTTTATTTTCATTTTTTCTTTCTTTTATTTTTATTTTTGCCTCTGTTTTTCTTTCTTTCTTTCGACTAATAGTACATCTGAATTATCATACCACTTTTTAACTATCATACCATCTCCTGTAAGACTATTTAGTAATATTATAAAATGCATTCGTTTTAATCTGCAACAGTGATATTTTAGTTATGGATGGGGTATAGATCCCACTACTGGGACTTTTACAGCAGAGCACACAGCGCTGGCAGTCTGAGCAGTTATTTTAGTAATCCTCCATCATTAGCCACCATAATTCCGGCTAAATCGTTTAGTGAATTTACACATTTTGTTTTATTAAGTCAATTAATTATACACAACCCCCGAAACGAGCCGCCGTCTGATTTGATTGTTTTGCACCGCAAGCTTTTTGGCAGCCGCAAATTTGATTTATTTTGCCGGTCTGAATCCGATTAGACAAACTGAAGCAGCGACCGCCGGTGCTGATTTAACCCGCTTTTTTATTTGAAGCAGGAATGTTTGCTTTTTTTTTTTTTTTTTTGGGGAGCAGAAAAGTCACAATAGATCTTAAGATGTGTGTGGGTCGAGACCTTGTGTTTGTTTAACCCCGTCTTTCTTCTATTCTCTGGCTTTATAAACACTTGTGACAACAGACTAAACATCTTTAGGGCGTACAGGGACGTATATGCTCTTTTGATCAATCAGTTTAAACTCTCACTCTAATCAACAACATATGTGTTTTTTTCATTGCATATATTCAGTTTTTTAACATTGATTGCATATAAATGTATGTATATATTTCATTGCATTGAGTCCTTTTTAAACATTGATTGCATATAAATTTGCTGGAGTCAAATATTATAATGGAGCCATATAAATGTGATCGATATAGTATGTCAAAACTTTAACCCACATAATAAAAACAGCCCACGGCAAGTGGTTAAAAGTAGCCCAATTCTGCAGGAAGACCACAGACTTGGCAACCCTGTGCATGTTATGCCGTTGTAAAAGCAAATACTGTAATAAAAGGGTTGTTTTGCATTTTTATTCATTCATTATTATTTGAAATAGTTATTAAATAAATAGTGCAAAGTGCAAGAAGGTCGCTGGTTCGAGTCCCGGCTGGGTCAGTTGGCATTTCTGTGTGGAGTTTGCATGTTCTCCCCATGTTGGTGTGGGTTTCCTCCGGGTGCTCCGGTTTCCCCCACAGTCCAAACACATGCGCTATAGGGGAATTGGATGAACTAAATTGGCCGTAGTTTAAGAGTGTGTGTGTGTATGGGTGTTTCCCAGTACTGGGTTGCAGCTGGAAGAGTATCCGCTGTGTAAAACATTTACTGGAATAGTTGGCGGTTCATTCTGCTGTGGCGATCTCTGATAAAACAGAGACTAAGCCGAAGGAAAGTGAATGAATTAATGAATTTTGGCATGGTTGCATACACATATCTGGATTTTTTTAGTCGCAGCATTATTGTGTACTGTGTAATCCAGAATATGCACATAATATAAACTGTAGAAAACTACTACATAGTGTTTAGTGTGCATATTTTAGGAAATGCATGTGGAAAATACACACACATCCATGCGGAAATATGAAATATGTCCATATGTGAACATGTAAATGAAATTATAGCTAATATATTTGACCATTTATGTACATATTTGTAATTACAATGGTTGAAAATATACAATTGATATTTGTTTTCTTTCTCCAATATTTCCCAAATGATGTGTAACAGATTCAGGAATTTTTCACAGTATTTCCTATAATATTTTTTCTTCTGGAGAAAGTCTTATTTGTTTTATTTCGGCTAGAATAAAAGCAGTTCTTAATTTTTTTAAACCCATTTTAAGGTCAATATTATTAGCCCCCTTAAGCAATATTAGTTTTGGATTGTCTCCAGAACAAACCACTGTTATACAATGACTTGCCTAATTACCCTAACGTTACCCTAATTCATCTAGTTAAGCCTTTAAATGTCACTTTAAGCTGAATACTTGTGTCTTGAAGAATATCCAGTCAAATATTATGTGCTGTCATCATGGCAAAGAGAAAAGAAATCAGTCATTATAAATCAATTAGTCCATTTATGAACATATAAATACAAATATAACTAATATATTTCACCATATATGCACATATTTGTAATTGCAATGGGTGAAAATATATATTTTTGCAATATTTCGAAATATACATTGCATTTATGACTTAACCTCTTTAGTGACATGTTAAATGTTGTTTTGATCAATGGTCATCAGGTTTAAACTCTCTCTAATGAACAACACATGTTTTTGTGCATATATTGAGGAGTCGGGTGCATTTCAGCGTCATTGTTATTTGATCTGCGGTCTGATATGATGTCTTGATTACACTGGCTTACACAATACACAATCTGTTCATCAGTCTGTCCTTCACTGTGACCTGCATTAAGCTCAGCACAAACACACAGCATTGCGTTACTTATCATTCTGGACATTTCTGTTTTCTGTACATGCGTGTACTATAAATAAACTATATGGTTTTGCCCATGCATCACTGTATGTAGCTATATATGCATAGTTTTATGCATTCAGATATATGCGTTGGTACTGTATTTACCACAGTTGTACAGTTTTTTTTTTAAATGTTCAAAACCATACAAAAAAGCAACAATAACAAAAAACAATCACTTGATTTGTGACTTATAGTTTTGCAATAAGTAAAACATTATTTATGATTTTTTCGTTTTATTATGTGAAGTAATTATAACATTTTAAATTATTGTAAAACACAAAATGCTGACATTTAGTTATTTTATTTGCATGCAATAAAAATAATGACGGTCATGTTAATTTTTAGATTACACAATGCCAATATTTTACTCTAAAAGAGTTAGGAAATCAATATTTGGTGTAGTAACCCTGATTGTATATCACCAAAAATAATTAATTAATTAATTAATTAATAAATTAATAAATAAATAAATGAATGAATGAACTAACTAATTAAAATAAATAAATGTGAATAAATAAATAAGCAAGTAAAAAACAAATAAATTAATTTAAATAAATAAATAAATGTAAATAAATAAATAAATAAATAAGCAAATAAAAACAAATAAATTAATTAAAATAAATAAATAAATGTAAATAAATAAGTGAATAAAATAATAAAATAAAAAAGCAAATAAATTAAAATAAATAAACGTAAATAAATAAATACATTTTAAAAAATCACCCAAAAATAAAATAAAATAAAAACTTTTTGGTTGCCATATATGTAATGTAATAACCCTGATCATGTATCACCAAAAATACATAAAAAAATAAAAAAATAAGCATATAAATAACAAATAAATAAATGTAAATAAATAAAAAAAAATAAATAACAAATAAATAAATAAATAAATAAATAAATAAGAAAATAAATAACAAATAAATAAATGTAAATAAATAAATAAGTGTAAATAATTTAATTAATAAGCAAATAAAAAAGCAAATAAATTAATTAAACTAAAGAAATAAATGCAAATAAATAAAACAATTAATAAATTAATTGATATATTTTTTCAAATCACCAAAAAATTAAATAAAATAAAAACTTTTTGGTATATATCATTCATTTTCTTTTCGGCTTAGTCCCTTTATTAATCTGGGGTCGCCACAGCGGAATGAACCGCCAACTTATCCAGCATATGTTTTATGCAGCGGATGCCCTTCCACTGCAACCCATCACTGGGAAACATCCATACACACTCATTCACACACACACTCAAACACTACGGACAATTTATCCTACCCAATTCCCCTATAGCGCATGTGTTTGGACTGTGGGGGAAACCGGAGCACCCGGAGAAACCCACGCCAACACGGGGAGAACATGCAAACTCCACACAGAAACACCAACTGACCCAGCCGAGGCTCGAACCAGCGACCTTCTTGCTGTGAGGCGATTGTGCTACCCACTGCGCCACCCTGTCGCCCCTTCTTGGTGTATATATATATATATGTATGTATGTATATGTATATTCTTTGAATCACCATGAGCAATTGAGTTCTCCTGCCACGGCCATCTCTTACAATGCTTTTCAGTAATATTGTGAGAGGCATCAACATCAACAGTGCTGTATTTTAGCTGCAGTGGTGATATTTTAAGAATTCATAGAAAACTCCATTTTTACCGCATGCGTTTTCCTTTCTGAGAAACGCATCTGAGTGGAGGAAGCTTTTAAGAGAGTGTGTTTGGATGATGTGTGTGTCCTCCAGGTCTGCTCTGCTTTAATACGGTCACGATATGCAATATGTATTAACATTACAATATGCAAATGCAGCCGTGACTCATCTGTAATTTAGGTCCTAGAAGTGAAAAACACATTTGCATATGAAGAATGAAGTCTATTGTCTTAAAAGACTGTATGTTTGAAACGTGTGTGTGTGTGTGTGTGTGTGTGTGTGTGTGTGTGTGTGTGTGTGTGTGTGTGTGTGTGTGTGTGTGTGTGTGTGTGTGTGTGTGTGTGTGTGTGTGTG
>CAIGQV010000906.1:1340697-1364840 GCA_903798115.1 Danio jaintianensis
AAAAAATGTTTGTAAAATTACTTTGTAAATCACTGCCTTATCATAAGTGAGATACACAACCTCTCTGTTTTTACATATTTCCAAATATGTACATTCATTCATTCATTCATTTTCTTTTCGGCTTAGTCCCTTTATTAATCTGGGGTCGCCACAGTGGAATGAACCGCCAAAATATGTAGATATTTAGTGTTATTTTTGTATTATGTAGATACCTTAGCAATATATATGACTATTTTAAGTCATATATTTTTTTAAGTTTATATTTTCAGATTTATATATTTTTTCTGATATTATTAGTTATTTTCTTTTTATTTAATTTAAAACACGATTATTTTGGTTATTTCAGTTTTAATTGTTTCAGGTCTTAAACATGTTTTATTTCAGTTCAATTGTAAATTCAAAGTGCTGTGATTCACTGCTTATTTCACCTTATTATTATTATTTCTGCCATAGTGCAGGCCAGTACAGTTTGCACAACAACGCACAACATCTCAACCACTCATTTATATCTTCCCGTTGTTTTTTATTATTATTTAAAACTCAATTTCCAGTCAAACAAGTGATTTAAGCACAATCATTCTGGTATCTGCTGGCTCGAGACCTTCAGAAATGTCCCCTCAAGTCACCCACGGGTTACTGTAAAGTTTGCAGTAAAGGGCACATCGATTACGGACACGTGCGGCGGTTAACAGGAAGACTGGAGGTGCAGAAAAAACCCTGTTGAGTCTCTAAGTTTAGCACAGATGAGAGAGAAACAAATCAGAGAGAAATAGATGACAACATCCCACGATCCCTTCAATCTGTCGCAGCGATTAGCGGCACAGTTTTTTAGCTGCCACATCTGATGAGGGACATTCTCACCACGGTAAACACTGCGCTCGCATTTACTTGACGGCATATTGTTAGTCATACAGCACTTTCTGATTTACAGTGATATGCAGATTCATAAACACTCTCTTCACGTGTGGGTTTGTATGAGTGCCAGGAAATATTTGGCATTAAAAAAAGATCAATATGATGGCATTTTATGATCAATATAAAGATCTAATAGATTTTTGTTCATTTTTGTTATTTTAATACTTAATAATATTCAATAGTTTTTGATACCCATTGCTTAAAGTTGTTAGTTGACTTTACTTAAAGTGAGTAAATCCATTGATTTTAAAGTGATTAGTTGACTTTACTTAAAGTGAGTAAACCCATTGATTTTAAAGTGATTAGTTGACTTTACTTAAAGTGAGTAAACCCATTGATTTTGAAGCGATTAGTTGACTTTACTTAAAGTGAGTAAACCCATTGTCTTTAAAGCAATTAGTTGACTTTACTTAAAGTGAGTAAACCCATTGTCTTTAAAGCAATTAGTTGACTTTACTTAAAGTGAGTAAACCCATTGATTTTGAAGCGATTAGTTGACTTTATTAAAGTGAGTAAACCCATTGCTTAAAGTGATTAGTTGACTTTACTTAAAGTGAGTAAACCCATTGCTTAAAGTGATTAGTTGACTTTACTTAAGAAAAGTGAGTATACCCATTGCTTAAAGTGATTAGTTGACTTTACTTAAAGTGAGTAAACCCATTGATTTTGAAGCGATTAGTTGACTTTACTTAGCAAAAATGAGTAAACCCAATGATTTTAAAGTGATTAGTTGACTTTACTTAAAGTGAGTAAACCCATTGCTTTTAAAGCGATTAGTTGACTTTACTTTCATTCATTCATTTTCTTTTCGGCTTAGTCCCTTTATTAATCTGGGGTCGCCACAGCGGAATGAACCGCCAACTTATCCAGCATATGTTTTACGCAGCAGATGCCCTTCCAGCTGCAACCCATCACTGGGAAACATCCATACACACTCATTCACACACGTACACTACGGACAATTTAGCTTATCCAATTCACCTATACCACATGTCTTTGGACTTGTGGGGGAAACCGGAGAACATGCAAACTCCACACAGAAACGCCAACTGACCCAACCGAGTCTCGAACCAGCGACCTTCTTGCTGTGAGGCGAACGTGCTACCCACTGTGCCACCGTGCAGCCTTGACTTTACTTAAAGTGAGTAAACCCGTTGCTTTTAAAGCGATTAGTTGACTTTACTTAAGAAAAGTGAGTAAACCCGTTGCTTTTAAAGCGATTAGTTGACTTTACATAATATGTATTACCTTTAAAATTGAGTATTTGAACATGTTGTTATGTTCATTTTTTCAGCATGTAAGTTAATTAATGCATTTTTGAATGCATTCTTATTTAGTGAAAAGCTGTGGGTGATTAAATGTTTAATAAAGATACTATTAGCCCTCTTTTTTTTTGCAGCTCAGCATATTTTCCTCCCTCAGTGATGGTACTACCGTAGTATTAGCATGTGTGTGTGTGTCATGGTATTTTGTTATTAAGCCTGAGGATATATTTCATCATCGGCTTGTAATATTTCTCTCGGGTCATTTGATAGGCAGAAGTGCTCACTGCAAGTATACTGCACTAGTTTCATGTCTGTGTGAGTATGTGTGTGTGTGAGAAAGAGACAGAGCGAGTGTGTGTACTTTGTCTGTGTGTGTTTGGCACACTCTCTGTGGTGTGAATCATTAGATGTTGGATTGCTCTGATTCCCAAACCCAGACTGCCAAAACTCCTGCCGGGAGCGTTTCCTCAAACAAGCCTCACACACAGAGCGGGACAGAGGAGATCACACACACACACACACACACACGCACACACAAACACTGATGCACGCAGAAGGAAGAGGCCAGAATGACTGACTGAAATCAGTTCATATGTCATTATTCCTGCTGAGCTCAATATGTTATTAGTGGCATTTAAGTCAATCATCACTAGTACTGCTGCTGATATTGATGTGATCAATCCCCTGAAATGTAGTATTACAATTTACACCTGCAGGATGATAAAACAGGTGGACAAATCCCATAGAAGTACATTGAAGACCCTAGCAACCACTAAAAACACAGACAAATGCATAGTAACATGTTAACAGTCAACAATGCCTTGGTAACCACATGGCTAGATTGGCAAATATGTATAATACAAGCTACTACAGAGTAATGTACTAAAAGAAAACTCACAACACCCTAGTAACTGCATAGCGACATCCTGGAGACCACAGTTAAAACTATTTGTAGAACCATAGCAACTGCATAGCAACAACTTAGCAACTGCATAACAATATTTTGGTAACCACAGAAATCCTCTCATGTATTAAAGGAACATTTTTTTTTAGCTCTCCTAGAGTTAAATAGATGAGTTTAAACTTAAACTCTATGTCATTTTTGAGTGAGATGCTAATGGTCTAATCCGATTCAATGATCTATGCTAAGCTAAGCTAAAAGGGTTCCCGCCAGACCCGGAGATCTCCTTAACGGATGTAAATATGGTAAAACTAAACTGTTGAATAGGAACATTATCAAAACTCTTTTTTTTGAGTGAGATGCTAGTGGTCTAATCCTTTTCGGTGAACTATGCTAAGCTAAGCTAAGCTAAGCTAAAAGTGTTCTCGCCAGACCTGGAGATCTGCTCAATGGATGTAAATATGGTATAACTAAACTGTTAAGTAGGAACATTATCCAAAAATTTTGAGTGAGATGCTAATGGTCTAATCCGATTCAATGATCTATGCTAAGGTAAGCTAAGTGTTTCTGGAAGTAAAACTCATCTATTTAACTCTAGGGGAGTGTAAAATACGCCTTTTTTTCAAAACAGTGTGGTGTTCCTCTAATGATGTCTTGAATTGTGATGGTTTTGAAGGCTGTGTGATGATGATAATGATGATGATGATGATGATGATGATGATGAATATGAGTGTGTGTTTTGTTGTCTGCTGTACTTCTGAGCCATTCTAAGCCTGCTTGGTTGTCCTGTGTTTTGTCTCCTCTCTGTCTTCTCCTCTGTTCTCCATCTCTACAGAGCAGATACAGTGTAGGAGATCGTGGTGTTAGGCTGTACGGCGCTTTACCCGTGAGGCACAGCCCTGAGGAGAAAAGACTGCCCTCTTCAGGGGTGAGACCTTCATCTGCTTCTCCAGCTCTGATCCAAAGCCTGCTGAGCGCCTGATAAATATACACCATGCTCTTCAAAATGAAGCTTCCATAGGGAGTTTCGATTCTCTTAAGAATGTTTCAGTGAACAGCCAAAAAAAACCATAGGGTCTCATTCACTAAACGTGTACGCACATTTTGTTTTTGCATGTGAGTCCCTTTAAGGCAAGTCATTTTGCTCGGCGGCCATATTTGTAGGCAGTATGCTCAGGCATTCTGTTTGAATGGGGAACATTGCTTGCCAAGCTTACAATTAAATTTCATACTAGGAATCACCAATATCCCTCCCCCTGAGAATCCTCAGTCTGTAGCGATCACTGATTGGCTGCTGTACTAGAAGGCGGGGCTTCATTCGCCATATTGACACAGATGTTTTCATGAATAAATCGTTATTCATCAAAAACGTTCGTACTAAAATGTATTCTAAATGTTCTAAATTAAATGTACAATCATGGGCGTTACTAGGGCGTTACCACCCCCACATCCCCGGTCCACACTTCAGTCCATGATAACCCTCACCGCAGATAATAACGAACACCCCCCACCCCGGCACTCACTTTAGTCCGCGATCATCCACCCCACAACACCACCCCCCACCCTCATCAGTCCTCACTTTAGTCCATGATCATAACGCCACCCCCACCACCCCGCTCCCCACCCGAGCTGAGTCCCCCTTAAATTACACTCCTTGAATCGCCCCTGTACGCAATAATCATGTATGCCTGGGGCCTTATAAACATGTCTAAATAACCCTATATATAATTAGATATATCCGTCTTTCGGATGAGACGTTAAACCGAGGTCCTGACTCTCTGTGGTCATTAAAAATCCCATGGCACTTCTCGTAAAGAGTAGGGGTGTAACCCCGGTGTCCTGGCCAAATACCCTCCATCGGCCCTTACCCATCATGGCCTCCCAATCATCCCAATCCACTTAATTGGCTGTATCACTGTCTCTCCACTCCACCAATAACTGGTGTGTGGTGAGTGCACTGGTGCCGTTGTTCTGTGGCTGCCGTCACATCATCCAAGTGGATGCTGCACACTGGTGGTGGTGTGGAGAGACCCCCCTCATGATTGAGAAGTGCTTTGGGTGTATGGCCATACACAATAAATGCACTATATAAATACACATTACATTACATTACATTACATTACATGTTATTTACAGGATTAATGAAAACTAGACATTACAAATTGTAATACAATGTAATCAGAGGTACAATGACATAAATTGATATAATGATCTAATTATTTAAATTGATGTGTTTTGTTTTGATGCTATAATTGACTCTTAATTCATAATTTGTCTTATAGTTTTCAATGAAAGAGTGCTTCCTTCAGGAAAGCCCTTATATGGAGCTGGTTTGGGTGTGTATTATGCAAATTACTAACCTTGTGCACGTGGGCGCGTGTTTAAAAGACTCTAAATTCACTAACAGAAGAACAAGTTCAAGAACAAGCACATGTTTGTGCAAACGTGTTGTGAATTAGGCAGAAAGTTTTCGTGGAAATTTACGTATAAACACAAAAAAACGTACACAATCAGTGAATGAGACCCATTCTTTTTTAGTCTGATGACCATTCTGAAGAAACATTTTGCACTTTTGTTCTATGGATGTTGAATTATGACTATAAATTCAGAAAGCTTTCTCATTAGCGGTGGTCATTCGGTGAACTGCAGGCAGTCATTTATTGCTTATGCACGTAACATTATTCAGACCTTTTTCCTTTTTGATTCGATGTAAAAATGATATTTTTCAGCAATACATTGATAACAAACATCGAGACGGCATCCGCGCTGCTATAAGCAATGTTTAGATGAATATGTAAATATATGCTGCGTTCTTTCCCCTCAATTCAAATTCTCGTTTTACACATGTGAATGGGCATCCAAACTGAAATGAAACCTAGTAATTGGTTTGTAATGCACACCATAGACAGCAGCTCATAAGAATAGTGATTGGACTCGACTGATTCCACTAGAGTATTGCATTAATATGTCGCTACATTAAATCAGTGATGCGGCACAAATATTGTGTAATATATATTTTTGATTTGGCTATGAAGTGGATTTCTGATTGAATTTCACTGTAAAAATACAAGTAAAATCAGCGTATCATGGTGAATGTAGACGTTCAGCAGGTTTTGATCAGCTCTTTCTATAGCGCCTCCTGCTGTCTGTCTGTCTGTGGTGGTTTTGTGGTTCTGTGAGGGTCACATGATGATCTCAGAGTCCCTATATGTACATCCCCATAGGGCCACACTTCACACCCGACATAACCTCCCACCCGCACGCACACATAAAAATACACACACACACACACAAATACACACACACAGTTTCACATTCTCTCACAAACATACATGTATAAATTCACACACAACTGCACACACACACACACACGCGCACACACGCACACACACACAGTCTCACATTCTTACAAACACACATGCATAAATTCACACATAAACGCACACACATCTACACACACACACACACACACACACACATAAATGCACACACAAGCACAAATACACACACATATGCACACAAATATACACACATTAACATAAATACACACAAATATATGGAAACAAATGTACTCAGAAACACGTTTACACACACACACACACACACACACACACACACACACACACACTAATACACACAGACTGACATTAATGCACACATACATATATCCAATACATATATCCACACAAACATAAATACACACAAAAAAATCCCAAATAGCAATAAATAATTAGACAAAACCTGCTGTGAGAGAAATCAGATGGTGATATCGTTACACTTAATGATTACCATATTCATTTACAGTGGAATATACATGGTATTTTAGAGAATATCACTGTCATTTTTGGTGAAGGTGCATATTATTTAACATTGGTACTCTTGTATTACAAATAATCATATATTACAATGGTTTTTATGCATGTATGGTATACATATTACCACATTTTGGTACCTACTTTTGGAGCGAAAAACCCCTGTATACCAGGGGTTCTCAATGTCTACATTAAAAAGTCCAAATGTGATTTTTTATTAAGGTCAAAGGTCCGGAACAATTAATATTAAAAAACCTGTTTTTAATAAACATCCATAACATGCATCACACAGGGCTGCACGGTGGCGCAGTGGGTAGCATGTTCGCCTCACAGCACGAAGGTCGCTGGTTCGAGCCTCGGCTGGGTCAGTTGGCGTTTCTGTGTGGAGTTTGCATGTTCTCCCCGTGTTGGCATGGGTTTTGTCCGTAGTGTATGTGTGTGAATGAGAGTGTATGGGTGTTTCCCAGTGATGCGTTGCAGCTGGAAGGGCATCCGCTGCGTAAAACATATGCTGGATAAGTTGGCGGTTCATTCCGCTGTGGCGACCCCAGATTAATAAAGGGACTAAGCCGAAAAGAAAATGAATGAATGAATGAACATGCATCACAAGTTTACACTATTTATTTTTCTTTTAATAAAGTGGCATTTGCATTCAAAACACATTAAATACAATGTAAATGTGGCAAAACCATTAATATAAGTGCATTTTTGTACAAAACACAGCAAAAGGTAGGCCCAATAGTGTCTGGATGCAGCCATGATGATGCAAGCTGAGGTTGCATATCTCAGAGATGCAATGTCAGACACAATGCACTCAATGGAGCTAGTGACATCACTGTGAGGGGTAGGGTTAGAGGTGGGCATTAAAAAGCATTGCCAGACCCCTCTCCAAAAACAGTGAAAAATACAAAAGGTGTGTAATGGAAACTTCAGGTGTTGTAGTTCTGCGGTCCTTATATCGGTGTTTTGTGGATACTGCCGTACAAAATGTCCGCGTTTTGTTTCATAGTGGCGTTTCACATTTCCACTCTTTACAACTCCAATTGTCTCATTACAAATCAAGCAGAATGGCTTTGTGCTGGCTTGTGGCAAAATAAACGCATACTTATCTGCCCATTCAACTTTGAACTGTCGATTCTCTTCATCAAGTTTTCTTTTCCGTGAGACCGACATCTTCATCCATTCAAATGATCGCTTTGCTGCTGTGCTTTCGCGCACGCGATTAGTCCGCTCGATCACGTGAAGCCTCGTATGATCACTGCATGTCATGACAACAGAGTCACGCAGGAAAACTTTGAATATTTTGCCTTCGATTTTATTTCGGCCCGTAATTTTTTAAACAAAAATACAAACAACTAAACTGTTGCGTTACAAGGTTTATGCATTTATCAATGAAGGAAATCCACTATTTGAATCCTTTACTCATGGACTTGCAACATGAAATAGAGTCGGGTCCGGATTGAGTACCCTCGCGGTGCGGGTCCGGATTCGGACCGGAGTCGGGACTTTGAGAAGCCCGGCTGTATAATATGCATAATCTATTATTTTTGCACATCAAAACATATTCACCATAGTCTGCACTCAAACATAGTTATTTTAGCACCATTCTTTATAAATGGTGACACATAGCGTTTGTATGCACATGCAACTGTGTATTTATTTTGTGCACGTGCAATAGCTGTTTGTGTGCAGTTGTGTTATTCTGTGCACATGCAAATGCGTTTTTTTGTGCACGTACAAGTTTTCTTGTGCATATGCATTTGTGTTTTTATGCACATGCATCTGTGTTTTTCATGAATATTCATCATTTTTATATGCATATGCATTTGTGTTTTTATGCATTGCAATTGTATTTTTACAGTTGTGCATCACTACTGCAAACACACCGACACACACAATCACCCTCAAAAGTGACAAAAGTGAGCACGTTTAACTCAGAATTACTTAAGTTTCCTTTTTCACTTTCCGTTGCTTTGAAAGGACGTCCGTATTCACCAAAGTAAAACCCATCTGACTCACTGGAAAAAAAACTGGTAGCGAGCGCCTGCCTGCCGCTTTTGTTTTCAATTGATCTACTCAGCACATTAACTGAAAAATGTGAAAGTGTGGAAATAAAACTGTTCCATCACAACACTATGAGTCCTGCTGTTGCTGTAGCTTGTGCTCAGGAATAATCAGCTGGACTGAAGAGCGCCGTGTGCAATATTGTGGGCGGCTTCTTTTTAATTAGAAACGAGATGGTATTGATGTTCCAGAAAGCGCCATCGTAAATCATTTATCAGCACTGGAGTGCGTACAAAGCAGCTCATGCTGACCAGTCCTGCCTCATCTCATCCATTATCAGGATTCCCACGGCCAGCGGAAGAAGAAGAAGAAACATGCAAATATTAGGGAATTTCTAAATGTTGAAAATTATGGTAGTATACTGTAGAAAGTTGATATATATATATAGGTATATAGCATATATATATATATATATATAGGTAAAGTCAAAATTATTCGCCCTCCTGTGAATTTTCTTTTTCAAATATTTCCCAAATGATGTTTACCAGATTCAGGAATTTTTCACAGTATTTCCTGTAATATTTTTTCTTCTGGAGAAAGTCTTATTTGTTTTATTTCGGCTAGAATAAAAGCAGTTCTTAATTTTTTTTCCCTTAAGCAATATTAGTTTTGGATTGTCTCCAGAACAAACCACTGTTATACAATGACTTGCCTAATTACCCTATCCTGCCTAGTTAACCTATTTAACCTAGTTAAGCCTTTAAATGTCACTTTAAGCTGAATACTAGTGTCTTGAAAAATATCTAGTCATATATTATGTGCTGTCATCATGGCAAAGAGAAAAGAAATCAGTGATTAGAAATGAGTTATTAAAACTATTATGTTTAGAAATGTGCTGGAAAAATTTTCTCTCCGTTAAACAGAAATTGGGGAAAAAAAAATAAACAGGGGGGCTAATAATTCAGGGGGTTTAATAATTCTGATTGCAACTGTATATATATAGAAAGAGAGAGATAATTTATATCTGGCGTGGATTTGCGTCTTCATTATTCCACAGTTAAAGTTCTTTCACAGTCTTGACGCTTTCATAAATAAAACCGAAAAAAACATAATTTTTTTTACAATGCCCAGAGTTCTGAGGAGCGATCTAAAAAAAGACAGAGGGAAAAAGACATAAACTTCTTTCTTTTTTTCTTCTTTTGCTCAGTTTTCCGGATGCGTACATGCATTTACATATGAATGGTTTAAAATTATCTGCCTTTTTATCAAGCGTCTCCTTTTAAGAAGTCTAACCAAACCCTGGCATGAAGGTTGAGCTCAGAACAACCACTTTAACAGCTATGAGAGGAAACGTGCCGTTTTTTTTTCTGCTCGGCCCCGTGCGTCAGGTGTTGCGGTGTGGGGAGGAACCAGGTTTTAGGCCTTTGTTCGGTATCTTTACATCTCCACACACACAGGGTTCAGTTAAAAGCTGGTTCAGTTAAACATCCGCTCACTAGCTAAAATAAACCCCCCCTCACACACACACCCACCATCACCTTTCAGCTTCCTCTGGAGGTAAACGACACACACACACACAGTTATTTTCAGAGGGTTTATTGCTCTCAAAGTCGTTCTTTTTCTCTCGCTGCAAGTCTCCTTCCCTCCTTTTTTTTCACATGGTTAGAGAGGAAAATGGTGCTCGGGAGATTTAATGGAGTTTACATTTCCCGTCGTCTCAGTTATGTCTCATTAAATCCTTTAAATAATATAAAATAAATCACTCACAAGTAAGATATCATCTGGTATGCTGACTATATAGAGTATGTAGATATACAAAGGGTGTTTAAAGCAGCTTAAATTAAATGTACATGACTTTCTTACTTACTATGTTTATAAAAGTATTATGTCTGATGAGAAATGCTTGAGTCCATATTGAGATCTCAGAGTTTTGGTTGATTATTTTTGGTGTCATTTGGGTCTCATTCACTTGCATTCATCTTAAGACATTCAAAAGAGCGGGTTATGCTGATTAATGGTGCAAACTGGTACTTTCGGGAATTTTTCGAGATTTAATGGTAATTACATGTCTCATCGGTCTCAGATATGTCTCATCCAATCCGTTAAATTATATAAAATAAATCGTTCACAAATAAGTCATCGTCTGGTATGAGTATATACAGTAGATATACAAATGATGTTTAAAGCAGCTCAAATTAAATGTACATTAATAACTTACTATGTTTATTAAATTATTACGTCTGATGAGAAATATCTATGTTGAGATCTCAGAGATTTGGTTGATTATTTTTGGTGTAAAAAAAATGTGATGTACACTGAAACGAAAAGCACCTAAGAGCAAACATTTGATTCGTTTTCAGTGAGAAGTTAAGTTGAGAAAACGTCATTTGTTTAGGTGTAAAAATATATATATTTTAATTTTGTTAAAGTTTTTTAATGTTATTTGTTTTTTTGTTAAAGTTTTCACATTTGTTTTACAGCGTTGGAGCAGTTTATACTCAGATATTGGTAGTAAATTTCACAAATGATTGATGATACATTAAATAAAGTGACATTTTGTCAAACTAAAATACTGTTTCCTTGTGAAGCTCTCATATAATACATTTTTTTACAACTTTTTAGCACAGTTTGAGACATTCCCTTTTTTAAGTTGACTCAACTTCAAGTCAAGTGCAGTATTTGGGTTAAAAGTTGAGTCAACTTTTAAAAAAAGTAGTACGGCAAATTACCTTACAGTTTTAAGTTGAGTCAACTTTTTTTAGCAGCTCAGTTAATTGAATGAGAAATGTTGACGATTTTTCTGCTATTTATTTGAGGCTGTTGTGATATTAGTAAAGCCTGAATGAGACCATAATGACACCAAAAATAATCAATCAAAACTCTGAGATCTCAAACACTTCTCATCAGACATAATACTTTAATAAACATAGTAAGTAAGTGATGTAGGGGTTTTGGCCAAATAATGAACAAAGCAATGGGGTTAGACAAACCATTTTTTTTTTTTACCAACAAAACACAGGCCTCTCCTACAAATGAGCACTGAAATTATGATCGCCGGACCTATGGTTTCTGTGCGGTATTGCCAAAAGTGCCAGGAGTAAAAATGTTACTATTCACCCCACCTGCGGGGCAAGTTGTAACAGACAGAGGGTTAGTTGTAACACATGCTTAAAAAGGCAGATTTCACACAATTAATTTAAATTCAGTTTACTTTAAATAGTAGCTATATTTCCTCAGTAATTGGCTCAACTTTTTTTAATTCTACATAGCACAGCAGGGCCTATGTTTATTTATTTATTGGATAAACACATTTGAATTTATTTGCATTATTATCCATTTAGGGCGGCACGGTGGCGCAGTGGGTAGCACGTTCGCCTCACAGCAAGAAGGTCGCTGGTTTGAGCCTCGGCTGGGTCAGTTGGCGTTTCTGTGTGGAGTTTGCATGTTCTCCCCATGTTGGGGTGGGTTTCCTCTGGGTGCTCCAGTTTCCCCCACAAGTCCAAAGACATGCGCTAGAGGGAAATTGGGGAGGCTAAATTGTCCGTAGTGTATGTGTGTGAATAAGTGTGTATGGATGTTTCCCAGTGATGGGTTGCAGCTGGAAGGGCATATGCTATTGGAAATATGGAAATATTATCTATTTGTCCATTATTATACAATGCATTTATTTGCATTATTAGCAATAAAATTATATTTTTTCTATTAAACAAAATATTTTCTATTAAAAAACATTTTAATATAAAAAGTTCCCAACATACACTCAAAATTCAACAATTATTTTGTTCGTTTAATTGGTGTCAAATAGTGTGTGGCTTAATTGTAGCACCCTGTTACAACTAACCCCGCTGTGTCGTGTTTTCCTCAAAACTGGCCTGCAGTCACTATATGTATATTACATCTTTCAAAATGGTTCCATCTTTTAGTCTAGAAGACGGTCGTCACAACAATATAAGATTTTACTTACTTTCACAGATTTGTTTTAAATAAAAAAATATCGACTACAATAAAAAATACTTTTATGCTGCAAAAATGGTTTCTCCTGTGTTTCTCATCCAAATTTCGCCGAACTTTTTCAATAATTGGCAGGAGGACGTCTGCCGACACTGTGGTGAAAACCTTGGAAGCGTGCCATGGTTAACCCTGAGTAAATACCTTAAAAGTCCGTGTTACATTTTACCCCACGTTACTTTGTGCCCAGCGCTCCCCTATATCTATATGTTCATACCAGATCTTGACCTATTTGTGAGTGATTTATATTGTTTAAAGGATTTAATGAGACATATCTGAGTGGTTTCCCTTATTTAGTGCCGTTTCATCAGTAAGGAACAAAAGCAGTTTTAATTTTTTTAAAAGCATTTTAAGGTCAATATTATTCGCCCCCTTCAGCAATATTAGTTTTGGATTGTCTCCAGAACAAACCACTGTTATACAATGACTTGCCTAATTACACTAACTTTAACCTCATTAACCTAGTTAAGCCTTTAAATGTCACTTTAAGCTGAATACTAGTATCTTGAAGAATATCTAGTCTAATATTATGTGCTGTCATCATGGCAAAGATACAAGAAATCAGTTGTTAGAAATGACTTATTAAAACTATTATGTTTAGAAATGTCTTGATAAAAATCTTATCTCCATTAAACAGAAATTGGAATAAAATATACAGGGGGCTAATAATTCAGGAGGGCTAATAATTCGGACTTCAACTGTATATATAACATTGAGATATCATGGCATATTTATTTGAGGCTGTTGTAACAAAGTCTTCTTAGTGGTTTCCTTTATTTAGTGTCGTTTCATCAGTAAGCTCAGTGTTAAACACACAGCGAGGTGACGACACTAAACCGCCTCAAGACGACCGGATTACCCAAATCAGGCCTCACGTTTGTGCTAAATGTGTGCTAATGTGATGTTCTGATGTGTAATCCGGGAACCTGTGAATGCAGAATATCAGTTGATGTCAATTTGTGGGTGTTTGATCCAAATTGAGTTGATCGCTGGAATATAATCTGATGATGGCTGTCCAAATCTATAAACTGCTTTCAGTGGATGATGGTTAATAAAACCTGTAAAAAATATCTATATAGGTTATATATTGTGATTCACTAGTGTTTTCCGCTTATTTGCGGTTGTGAATTGCATTATGGGATGTTTATCTCTGCTCTGTTGACTTTGATGTTGAAAATTCAACTCTACAGTTTAACAAAGTGACTTTTAGTGACATTTTAGTAGTTTGAATCCATAATATAATGTATAAGAAATAACATATAGAGAAATAAGTGTGTAAAATAACATATGCTGGCAGTTTATTACAAGGTGTTTGTAGCGTAATATACAACACCAACCCAGACAATATAGCACTGCAAACTATTACACGTTCATAAAAGTCACTTTTTACAAGTTTTTAAGGTTTTGAGTTGTTGGAAGAAAGATCAAGCGTCCATAATGCAACTCAAAAGCAGAAATAAATGGGGAAAAATAAAAACATGAATCACAAAATATGGAAAACTGCTAATTTATGGATATTTTTACACACACTCATATGCACTCATTTATTATACTTAAATACAGCATCTCATTGGATCCAGTTTAGTTACCCTTCCCTTAATATAATTTTACTCATAAGGTAATTTTTCCCTTTGTTGAAAACAACACGTGCGTCACATGACCTTCACGTTAAAATCACATTTGCACTGCAAAAAAGGCTTTTCTTACTAAGAGTTTGTGTCTTGTTTCTAGTCCAAATATTGAAATATTCTTAAATCACGAAGTTATTTCTAGACAAGCAGAAAATATTGTCTTGTTTTCAGAAAATTAAGTGAGTTTTTCCTTAAAACAAGAAAAATTATCTGCCAGTGGTTCAGATATTTGGACTAGAAACAAGACAACAACTCTAAATGAAAAAAAAAAACATTGTTTTCAGTGTGGAAAGCATGTGAAATGTGTGGTTCATTCATTCATTCATTTTCCTTCAGCTTAGTCCCTTATTTATCAGGGGTCGCCACAGCGGAATGATCCGCCAACTATTCCAGCATATGTTTTACACAGCGGATGCCCTTCCCGCTGCAACCCAGTACTGGGAAACACACATACACACTCTTTCACACACACACACACACTCATACACTACAGCCAATTTAGCTTATTCAATTCCCCTATAGTGCATGTGTTTAGACTGTGCGGGAAACCGGAGCCCCCGGAGGAAACCCACGCCAACACGGGGAGAACATGCAAACTCCACACTGAAATGCCAACTGACCCAGCCAGGACTCGAACCAGCGACCTTCTTTCTGTGAGGCGACAGTGCTAACCACTGCAGTCTCATGTTGCATGTCACATTTGTCACATCTGTACATTTAATTCTTCCTCATTTGTGAGACGTACGGCTCATCACAATTCAGGTGCAGTTGTTAAATTGAAACATTTTCATTAAAATTAAGTGAATTTGTCCTTAAATCAAGCAAAATAATTGGATAAGCTAAATAATTTTGTTGGCTTTAAAATAAGATTATTTTGCTCACCCCATTGGCAGATTATTTAGCTTGTTGTAAGGAAAGATATTTAGATATTTGGGCTAAAAAACAGGACAAAACTAATTATTTTCATTGCATTTTTTATTAATATTGATCAAATTCATCAGCATGTATGAACAGGTCTGTAATTATGATAATATAACACACACACACACACTTGTTAAATAGTCTCGTGTTGCATGTTGTGTTTTAGTGTCGTAATCATCAGGTCCATTTGTCACATCTGTACATTTAATTCTTTCTCATTTGTGAGACGCGGCTCGTCTTCCTTGACATCTCCTCACTTTCTGTTTTTCCTCTCGTTTCCTCGCTGCCTGATTCAGAAAGACTCGCATAGTCAATTACGCTGGAGTTTGAGAGATGGAGTGCGCTGGAGTTGCCATATTTTTGTAGGATATTAATATTTCATAAGTGCCATTCTCAGCTGAATATCTAAGAGAGAGAGCGCCTATTAGATTCGGCTCTGCCAGGATATTATTCATCCTGGAGAAAGCAGAGGATTTCGTTGTTTTTTTTCTTCGTCATTACCGCCGCTCTTTCTGGCAACAGCTGGATTGTTTGATTCGCTTCTGTCCAAGTTGGCCAGGCCGAGCGCGCCGGTTGCCAGATTGCAGTAACTGAGACTGAATAAAAGGTCAAAAGCGAAGCAAACTGACGTGTGGAGTGGACTCCAGTCAACTGAGTGGGATTCTGCAGTTTAATTAAGCGATCGGACTCCAGAGGTCATGCTAACAGCTGTTTTATTGCCTCGCTGTGTGTTTTTTTGCTGTACCGACCAATCAGCATGCAGGATGATTGATCATTTGCATTCAGACTCAATTCGGATTGGATGCTGAAGCACGTTTTACACTCAAAAAATGATGTTCAAGCTACTTATTTAAAATGAGCTGAATCAACACAGGGGCTGCACGGTGGCGCAGTGGCTAGCGCTGTCGCCTCACAGCAAGAAGGTCGCTGGTTCGAGCCTCAGCTGGGTCAGTTGGCGTTTCTGTGTGGAGTTTGCATGTTCTCCCCGTGTTGGCGTGGGTTTCCTCCGGGGGCTCCGGTTTCCCCCACAAGTCCAAAGACATGCGCTATAGGTGAATTGGGTAAGCTAAAACTGTCCGTAGTGTATGTGTGAGAATGAGAGTGTGTGGGTGTTTCCCAGTGATGGGTTGCAGCTGGAAAGGCATCCGTTGCGTTAAACATATGCTGGATAAGTTGGCGGTTCATTCCGCTGTGGCGACCCCAGATTAATAAAGGGACTAAGCCAAAAAGAAAATGAATGAATGAATAAATCAACACAATTCTTGATTATTTATTTTGCACAACTTAATTGTTTTATATTCAATCCACTTCAGTTTGTAAAAACTAATAAGTTAACTTAATTTCTTCAAGTTGTCTCAACACAAATCAAACTACTTATTTAAAATGAGCTGAATCAACACAATTTTTGACATTTTTTTGGCACAACTTAATTGTTTTATATTCAATCCACTTCAATTTGTAAAAACATTTAAATTAACTTAATCAGTTTGGGTTGGGATGACATGAAGGAATTGTGTGGAACCCAGCATTTTTTACAGTGTATATTAAAGGACTAGTTCACCCAAAAAGGAAAATGCGCTCACTATTTACTCAACCTCTAGTGGTTATGTAGCTTTATGAGTTTCTTTATTGTGTTGAACACAAAAGATGATATTTAATGTAACCATTGACTTCCATTGTAGGAAAAATGAATACTATGGAAGTCAATGGTTACAACAATTTTTAAAATATCTTCTTATCTTATCTTCTAACCTCTTATGTATATAAGTAATTGATCATTTTTGGGTGAACTATCCCCTAAATGCACACGTTTATTCGTGATTTTTAACATGATTAATGACAGAAACAATGCAGACCATTTAATGTGTATAATAGTTATGTTTGTGCTTAAAAAATGTAATAATGAAACTTTTTAATGTTTATTTTTATAAACGTAATATTATTATAATATTTTCTATTATATGTTTCTGAACATTTGTACAATTTACAGTTTTAAGTGAACTTGTTTATGTACATTTGATTAGTTAACATAAATTGCATAGAAATAAGTACTATATATATATATAGTAATAATCATTAAATATTTTTATTTTATTATTATTATTATTATTTAGTTTTAACTTGCATTTTTATTAGGGGCAAAGACATATTGCAGCATTTTAATATATATAATCTGTAGTAAATATTTATATTTATAAAACCTTTACATATGCATTTCAACATGATTCATTTTCTTCAACTTTGTGTTACTTGTTATACACACTCACACACACACACACACACACACACACACACACACACACACACACACACACACACACACACACACACACACACACACACACATATACATTCTTTTGGCCACAATGTACTATATTCATCACTTAATTCGTTCTATAAGGCACACAAGTGGCCTCATACACACACACACACACGCTCACACACTCACACACACAAACACTGCAGTATTAATGTAGTCTTGCAGCTTTCTCTGAAATTCAAATGCAAAAGACTCTGGTTTCTCTCTGCCATCTATCTATTAGTGCACTGTAAATATTACATGAGCTTTGGATATTACTGGCTTCGGCATCAGTGTGTGTGTGTGTGTGTGACTATATTATTTTATTGCAGTGTTCCTTGTTTATTGCTTTAGCACATGACCTACTTCCAGCCTTCAGTACTCAGCACGAATCCCTGTGACGTGCCCTCCGTCTCCCTGCAGAACAATTACAGCGCAAAAGAGCCCAAATGGAGATGTTTGTACTAAATAACACGTGTGTAATTAAGCACTAATGAGCTCTTGTCACTGTGGAATGTGCAATTAGACGGGTAATAGAAAAAGGCCTAGCGTGACAGACGTGTTGCTGAAATAAAGGACGGCGTGCACAAATAGCAGTCCTCCAGTATATGGATGCATGCATGCGCACGCTATGCTAATGCCCTGCGCGGACGGGGTGACATTTGTCAGAAAGTGCAGTATGAATCAGAACGCATGCATGAGATACTGTATCCCACAATGCAATGTGCTTTGACCTTCCATTCCCAGACATGAAATCAATCACAGTCGCTTTCTTGAATCTGTATTTTATGCATTCCGTGCACAGTAAAAAAGTACAAATATATAAATATATATATATATTGCAGTTTTCATGTTTAACTCAATATGCCTTAACATGCAGTTTCTTTGCATTAAAGCTGAAACGTCATGCAGTATTCAGTAGAACAGTCGGATCACGTTTTAAAACTCCCATTTTAACTTGTTTACATTCCAGAGAGTTCATTATGATAATAGTGAATCATATAGAGTATGTGTGCATTGATTATTATGCATTATGCATGCTATTTAAAACAGTAACATGCCATGCAGTATGTACTGTATATACACTGAAACAAATGATTCTTTGGATTTACTCATTTGGATTAAAGCTCAGCATTTTTAGTTTTTAAATTCTAGAGAAGTTTTATGATAATATTATGGTTTTATGATAATAGTGTGCATTGTTTATCATGCATTATGCATGCTGTTTAAAAATAACTATAACATGCTATGCAGTATGTACTGTATATACTTAATTAATGTTTAACTTTTTTATCATGATCAATAACACTTATATAAATAGTTTTTAAATTCAAGAAAGGTTTATGATGATAATAGTGAATCATTTATGTGTGCATTGTTTATCATGCATTATGCATGTTATTTTAAAAACAATTATATGCCTGCAGTATACACTCCGAACAGCAATTGAAAGAGTTGTTAATTAATGTGACATTAATTTAACTGTTTTTATCATGAGCAATCACACTTGCATAAATAATGCAGACCATTTCATGTTTATAATAGTTATGTTTGCGTTCAATTCATGTTCATTTTTGCTATAATATCTCTACCATTTTAAGGGAACTCGTTTACTTGTGTTTGATTAGTTCAGATAAATAGCATAGACTCTTTTGATTTTTAATATTTATTGTATATATTTGTATATTTATATCATATTGGTATTTTCTAGGTTTAAAAAAAATAGTATGCATAATCATGTACTAATTATAATTAGTATTCCTGTTATACACTGTAACAAATATCCATTCATATTTACTATTAATATTAAATGTTAATATTATGCTAATGTTAATATTACATGATCAGTTGTATATTTATGGGATTTTACAGTGCATTATGGGATGTTGTCTCTGCTTTGTCGACTTTTGATGTTGAAAATTCAACAAAGTGACATATTTTAGATGTATTTCTTTTATATATTTATATATTTTTATTTGACATTTTAGTAGTTTGAATACATAATATAATGTATAAGAAATAATATCTAGAGAAATAAGTCTGTAAAATAACAGAAAATGTGCTGCAGTTTATTACAGGGTGTTTGTAGCGTAATATACAACACCAACCCAGACAATATAGCACTGCAAACTATAGCAGATGTTCATAAAAGTTACTTTTTCCAAGTTTTCAAGGTTAAAAGTTGCTGAAGAAAGATCAAGATCCCATAACGCAATTCAAAAGCATAACTATATAATAATAATAATAATAAAAATTACAAAATACAAAAATTACAGTGTATATGATTATATATTATAATTACTTTCTCATTTGAAAGCATCAATCATTTTTACCTTTTAAAATTCAAGACAAGTTAATTATGATAATAGTGAATCATAAATGTGTGCATTGTTTTATCATGCATTATCCATGCTATTTAAAAACAATAGTAATATGCCATATGCACTATAAGCTGCGAATAGCAAACGAAAGAGTTGTTATGGGTCATCTGAGCTCTTTTTTTTAATCGAAACCGCAGTAAAAGGTAATTAAAAGCATCTGTCTTTATGCAGAGCTGATATTATCAAGGAAACGCGCATGTATCTGAATCTGGGTCTGTTTTTAACTCTATATTCAGACTTGCAGGTGTTCAGCTCGGTGTGTGTGTGTGTGTGTGTGTGTGTGTCTGTGTGTGTGTATTCGTGGCTCTTTCTACAGAAATTGGCCTTGAACGGAAGTGCATGATATAATATGAGCTGTATTAATAGAGTTAATGAAGTGCTTTTTATACTCTTACATCAGGACAAATGAAAAAAAAAAAAAAAAAAAAGTACTTTGATAAGATCTGCAGTCGGAGATCTCAATGTGAACTCAAACAAGCAAGTCAAACACTTTTATTTCAGCACAAACTACATTTCAGTGTGTATTCAGTGTGTTTTCCGCCTATTTGCGGTTGTGAATTGCATTATGGGATGTTGATCTCTGCTCTGTCGACTTTTGATGTTGAAAATTTCAACTCTACAGTTTAACAGAGTGACTTTTAGTGACATTTTAGTCGTTTGAATACATAATATAATGTATAAAGAGTAATATATAGAGAAATAAGTCTGTAAAATAACAGAAAATGTATTAGCAGTTTATTACAAGGTGTTTGTAGCGTAATATACAGTCATGGCCAATAGTTTTGAGAATGACACAAATATTAGTTTTCACAAAGTTTGCTGCTAAACTGCTTTTAGATCTTTGTTTCAGTTGTTTCTGTGATGTACTGAAATATAATTACAAGCACTTCATACATACATTTATGCAAAGAGTCAGTATTTGCAGTGTTGGCCCTTCTTTTTCAGGACCTCTGCAATTGGACCGCGCATGCTCTCAATCAACTTCTGGGCTAAATCCTGACTGATAGCAACCCATTCTTTCATAATCACTTCTTGGAGTTTGTCAGAATTAGTGGGTTTTTGTTTGTCCACCCGCCTCTTGAGGATTGACCACAAGTTCTCAATGGGATTAAGCTCTGGGGAGTTTCCAGGCCATGGACCCAAAATTTCAACGTTTTGGTCCCCGAGCCACTTAGATATCACTTTTGCCTTATGGCACGGTGCTCCATCGTGCTGGAAAATGCATTGTTCTTCACCAAACTATTGTTGGATTGTTGGAAGAAGTTGCTGTTGGAGGGTGTTTTGGTACCATTCTTTTTTCATGGCTGTGTTTTTGGGCAAAATTGTGAGTGAGCCCACTCCCTTGGATGAGAAGCAACCCCACACATGAATGGTCTCAGGATGCTTTACTGTTGGCATGACACAGGACTGATGGTAGCGCTCACCTTTTCTTCTCCGGACAAGCCTTTTTCCAGATGCCCCAAACAATCGGAAAGGGGCTTCATCTGAGAATATGACTTTGCCACAGGCCTCAGCACTCCATTCGCCATACTTTTTGCAGAAGATCAATCTGTCCCTGATGTTTTTTTTTGGAGAGAAGTGGCTTCTTTGCTGCCCTTCTTGACACCAGGCCATCTTCCAAAAGTCTTCGCCTCACTGTGCGTGCAGATGCGCTTACACCTGCCTGCTGCCATTCCTGAGCAAGCTCTCCACTGGTGGCACTTAGATCCCACAGCTGAATCCTCTTTAGGAGACGATCCTGGCGCTTGCTGGACTTTCTTGGACGCCCTGAAGCCTTCTTAACAAGAATTTAACCTCTTTCCTTGAAGTTCTTGATGATCCTATAAATTGTTGATTTAGGTGCAATCTTAGTAGCCACAATATCCTTGCCTGTGAAGCCATTTTTATGCAACGCAATGATGGCTGCACACGTTTCTTTGCAGGTCACCATGGTTAACAATGGAAGAACAATGATTTCAAGCATCACCCTCCTTTTAACATGTCAAGTCTGCCATTCTAACCCAATCAGCGTGACATAATGATCTCCAGCCTTGTGCTCGTCAACATTCTCACCTGAGTTACCAAGACGATTACTGAAATGATCTCAGCAGGTCCTTTAATGACAGCAATGAAATGCAGTGGAATTTTTCAGGATTAAGTTAATTTTCATGGCAAAGAAGGACTATGCAATTCATCTGATCACTCTTCATAACATTCTGGAGTATATGCAAATTGCTATTATAAAAACTTAAGCAGCAACTTTTTAAATTTCCAATATTTATGTAATTCTCAAAACTTACACTGTACAACACCAACCCAGACAATATAGCACTGCAGACTATTACAAATGTTCATAAAAGTCACTTTTCAAGGTTTAAAGTTGTTGGAAGAAAGATCAAGATCCAATAATGCAATTCAAAAGCATAAATAAACAGGGAAAAATGAAAAAAATGAATCACAAAATATAGAAAACATAGAATATTTTAATATAGAAAATATAGAAAATATAGAATATTTTTTTACAGTGAATATGTTGTTTTTCATGCTCACAAAGTCGATGTTTCTACAAGTGTGTATTTTATGCATACATTATATTTAAAACAATTTTTTCAGCATCATTACTGCAGTCTTTAGTGTCACATAATTGATCAGAAATCATTATTTGATAATTCATTCATTTTCCTTCGACTTAGTCCCTTTATTCATCTTTATTCCACAGCGGAATGAACCGCCAACTTATCCAGCATATGTTTTACACAGCGGATGCCCTTCCAGCTGCAACCCAGTACTGGGAAACATCCATACACTCTCATTCTCTCACACACACACGTACACTACGGCCATTCATTCATTCATTCATTTATTCATTTTCTTTTTTGGCTTAGTCCCTTTATTAATCAGGGGTCGCCACAGCGGAATGAACCGCCAACTTATCCAGCATATGTTTTACACAGCAGATGCCCTTCCAGCCGCAGCCCATAACTGGGAAACACCTATACACACTCATTCACACACATACACTACGGCCAATTTAGCTTATTCAATTCCCCTATAGCGCATGTGTTTGAACTGTGGGGGAAACCGGAGCACCCAGAGGAAACCCACGCCAACACGGGGAGAACATGCAAACTCCACACGGCCCAGCCGGGACTCGAACCAGCAACCTTCTTGCTGTGAGGCGACAGTGCTAACCACTGAGCCACCGTGCTGCCATTATTTGATAATCATTAAACATTTCTGATTGTAATTTTAGGAAAGCAGTTCATATTTTGTGTAAATGCTTGCTTATTGTTATGATTTTTTTTTTCCAGAAATCTTCATCAGTTTTATCTTCATAAATAAAAGATGCTAAAGAATCAATTGCATGCATAAATGAATGCATAATTAATAGTAATGCGATTGCTCAGGCTCCAAACTTTGTGAACACTATAGTGTGCAGAACGGCATGTGTTTCTGCACACACGTCGGAATATAATAAAATCTTCAGATAATCTTTTAATCTTCCATTATAACTTCACACCACCCACTCACTCACTCACACACACACACACGCACAGTGAAAGGGTATAATTTGTGAAGACGTCTATAGTGCGTTTGGATATATTTGCATCTTAATTAAAGGGGGAGGAGTCAGATATTCTGGTGCATTTCTAGAAGATGATAAACAAAACTATCAGTGCTGCTTTTAGTGTGTGTGCGCGTGTGTGTGTGTGTGTGTGTGTGTGATAGAGAGATGCATTAATACTGTATTATTGATGCTGCAGTTTGCAGTATAGAATATATAAATGCATGATGGCTGTTTAGTGCGCACACACACACATACACACGCGCACACACACAGATTGATATGCATATAATATGTGTGTGGGGGTGGGAGGTGTGCACATTGGAAATGCTCCACGACCCCCATCACCTGTTTGACGGGTTTGTCATTATGCATGATGTCGGACGGCAGTATAATATCACATTTTTCTGCCAAGAAGAGAGAGAGAGAGAGAGAGAGAGAGAGAGAGAGAGAGAGAGAGAG
>CAIGQV010000906.1:1391434-1406955 GCA_903798115.1 Danio jaintianensis
ACATATAGAATATTTATTTATTTACTTATTTATTGATTTATTGATTTTCTACATGAAATGTTGTTTACTAAGCACAGGCTTCTAACTATCACAGGTTTAACCCTTAACAGATACACATTTATCATTTATTTATAAATGCACACATTCCTTGATCCATTAGTCACTCGATTTATTTATCAGTTTTTACCTTTGTTTACGTCCTCAAAAGGAGCTTCTGTCATTTTCAGCTCACTTCTGGGAACAATTGTGTCCACACACACACACACACATCGCTTACTCTGTGTGTCTGGTTTTTGGGTAATTTATGATGGTGCTGCTGTCCGTCAGCCAAATAAAAACAGATGACGCTCCAAAAACATTGCCTTTGATAAACCCACCCATCCACACAGACACACACACACACACACACACACACGCACGCACACGCACACAGAGTGAATGGGAATCAGATAAATGTCTTTCTTTGTCTGCGTTTCAGGCTTTGTGGGGGATGTGTTTTAGGTTAGATCGCTCAGGCATCCATCACCGAATGTGAAAAAAAAAATGCTTATTAGAAAAATCTGTCATTATGCTTTTAAACACACGAGCACATTACATTTGCCTCGCCAAACAAGGGAGAACTTTCAGAGTTTTATTATTTGCACTCGAGTAAGTATTCCTCCAAGACATCTCACTAATTCTGAAATATTATTTTACATAACAGGTGAAGCCGCGCAGCTTATTTTAGTCCTAATAAATGTGAATATTAATATAACACTCAAAGCACTCCATCATTTCTTTGTCGAGAAGTTCGCTTTCTTCTATAACTATGGCTTATTCTGCTTTACTGGGTTAAACGTTAAAATAATGATCCATTAGTTAATGTAAGATAAGAATCTTGTGCAGTGTTTCATTCATTCATTCATTTTCTTTTCGGCTTAGTCCCTTTATTAATCAGGGGTCACCACAGCGGAATGAACCACCAACTTATCCAGCATATGTTTTACGCAGCGGATGCTTGTGCAGTGTTTATTAATGCTAAAGTTAACATTGGTTAATGCATTGGGAGTTAACATGAAATGACAATGCATGACTTTATTTTCATGAACTAATGTTAATAAAGATGAATAAATACTGTAATACACAGGATTTCTGTGAGGCGTTAAAAAGTATTTCTTGTCATTAAGGTGATTTAAGTTGCCTTAAATGTCATTAAAAATATTAAATAATTTTAACTGGCATTAAAAATGTGTAGATAGTTTTTAAGAATAAACCCATATTACCATACTATTTTGAATATAGCTCAAATAATAACTTTTATTTTATTTATTTTGTTTTATTTTATTTTTTATTTTATTTTTTAAATTAAATTAAACTTATTTTTTAGTTAATTAAATTAAATTAATTAATTTATTATTTTATTTTATTTATTAATTTATTTATTTATTTCATTCATTTATTTATTATTTTATTTTATTTTTATTTATTCATTCATTCATTTATTTATTTATTTATTTATTTATTTATTTATTTATTTTTTTTTTTTTATATTTTTGGTAGTTTGTTTCAGCCCGAGTTTTTAAACATCATGCTTGATTCATTCGGGGATGTAATTGTACCATAATATCAGATCTCTATGCTTTATTAAGTCTGTGGGATGCACTGTGTATATATTATAATGTACTGGTATTGTGTAGAGCTATAATGTGCGCATATTATGGAGCAGCTGTCTGTAATGAAATTGATTTAAATGTGCATACATACACTTTTTTAACACGCATTTTCACTTTTGAATCCCGTGGCCACACACACACACTATATAAATAAATAGTTAAACTATCATTTATCTTGCACATAATTTAATTGTATTCTGAATCATAAAGTTTTACCCTCTAGAAGTTAAATTCTGATTTTTTCCCTTTCCAGTCTGACAGCATATCAGATAATGTCTAATAATATAGAATAATATCTAATAATATCTTCAAATAATTTGCTCTCTCCATTTCTTTTTCAGTTCAGAATAATGTGGTTTCATTCTTGTGCCATCATGAAACTCAATGGTTACTTTTGAATATAGTTTAAAAAATGTATTTAATAAAAAGCACATATTATGATGGCATTACGATTAATGAAAAATGCATTAAATATGGCATTAAAAAGTGCATCAAATCAGATTTAAAGATGCCTGAATCAATGTATTGTTCATTATTTGTTCATAGTAGTAAATACATTAACTAACATTAGCTAATGTAGCATTATTTTAAAGTGTTACCCTGTTTTACATGCATTGCAATAGTGTTAGATCAATGATTGAAGCGATCCAATGCACCATTTTCACATGCCGGCCAATAAAATGTGAAAAAAAAGAAGAAGTCTAGATACACACCGCTGAGTTTCGCATTTGCAAACATGCCGGTGTTTTCTTCACAACATGTAAAAAGTGTAGTTGTGGAAATCTAATAGTCTTAATAAGCCAGATCGAAATAGATTTGTGTCTGAATGACATCTGTTGTGTTAAGACTGAAGCTCGCGCGCTCATATGGTCGGATTTCTAATCAGCCCAACAGCACACAATGGCTTTAAATGCATGCCAGAGATAGTTGGACGCCTTCCCAACCTGAGCAAATAACTCTTTTCATTATTCCATCATTTACACCAAACTAGCCGTTCATCTGTCTGTGAAAGCAGAAGGCGTGTGTGTTGGTGTGCGTTTGCATATGATCACACCAGTCCGCTTTCTTCATGGATAAACCACTAGTTAAATGTTTTGTACATGCACGCGTGTCGCAGATATAACCCAGAATTTGATAGCGTTGTTTTCAAAGTGGCAAGTTAATGAAAGCTACAAATTGAAACTCGAACACAAACGCCATCTTGCATACAAATTGAGTTCTAATATCCTTGAGAATTCAGCAACAAAAAGAAGCAAACAACAGAGAGGAGAAAAAAAACACGTGCATTATATGGGAGCTTGATCTTTGCTCCAAACTATACTGTAAAAAGTATTACTTAAAAAAAGTGAGCAAACGCATTGCCTTAAAAGTCCCGTGAAGTGCTTTGAAATGTGCATTTTTTATTCGATGTTTGACATAATCTCAACTGGAACGTAAAAGAGGGTGGGGCATAGACTAGCTCCTCCTCTTTTTATAAAACAGCCAATAGCGTTTTGTTCCTATCACAGCTCTGCCAGTGAGAGCAGTTGAGTGGGTAGCACGATCGCTTCACAGCAAGAAGGTCACTGGTTCGAGCCCCGACTGGGTCAGTTGGCATTTCTGTGTGGAGTTTGCATGTTCTCCCCGTGTTGGCGTTTACACATTTGGGAAATATTTGAAAAAATTCACAGGAGAGCGATAAATTTTGACTTCATGTAAAGGCTTGAGTGGTGTAAAGTCAGGTTAATAAGTCAAGTCGTTGGAGAACAGTGTCTTTATATCCTTGAGAATTGGACTGAGCAGCAAAATGAAAGAATAGACAACAAAAAGCGAGAAAATAAAAAGCATTATTCTTATTACCATCCGTTTAGACTGTTAGAAGAGTGTCTCCCACGTGCATTAAATGTGTAATACATATAATCACGTCTTCAAGTGATGCGGATGAATTATGCATTTCTCCGAACGTTTCGACGTGGCACAACCTTGCGATTTACATTTTATCATCAAGGACGTTCTGCTAGTTTTGACAAACGTCCTGTTGCCTCCTGGTTTCACCACAAAACATTGGTGCGAGTCCATTGTTAGCGTTTATCCTTAAAATCAGCATGAGGTGCAGGATTTGATGAGTGTGTGTGCTCCGCTTCAGTTTGATGAGTCAGCAGATCTCAATACACTTATAACTTCATATATCTGCATATTTACCATGATAATACAGTACATCAGCTGACATCTGCTCACTGCAAGCTGTACCAAATATACGGAAATTAGCAGTTTTAGGTATTTTGTAGTTTTTTATTTATGCTTTTGAATTAGTATGGCATTTTCAGGGTATTTTTGACGTGTACAGTGATGTTATTTTAGATTTAACCATGTATATTAGGGTATTTCTATGCTGTTTTTACATATTACGATAGTGCTTCTGATAATACAGTACATCAGCTGACATCTGCTCTCTACATACTGTACCAAATATACGGAAATGAGCAGTTTTAGGTATTTTGTAATTCATGGTTTGTTTTATTTAATTTGTTTGTTGTATATTGGTTGTTGTTGGTTGTATATTATGATATATCCTTGGTGTCTTCAAGATGTACAGTGATGTTATTTCATATATAAACCATGTATGTTATGGTATTTCCATTGTATTATTTTGTTTATTTATACTTTTAAATTGGTATTTGAATATATACCATATAATGTGGCATTTCCATGTTTTTTTTATATGTACAGAATTGTACTGTGGTATTAGTATATATTCGCCCTCCTATGAATTTATTATTCTTTTTCAAATATTTCCCAAATGATGTTTACCGGATTCAGGAATTTTTCACAGTATTTCCTATAATATTTTTTCTTCTGGAGAAAGTCTTATTTGTTTTATTTCGGCTAGAATAAAAGCAGTTCTTAATTTTTTAAAAGACATTTTGAGGTCAATATTATTAGCCCCCTTCAGCAATATTAGTTTTGGATTGTCTCCAGAACAAACCACTGTTATACAATGACTTGCCTAATTACCCTAACTTTACCCTAATTAACCTAGTTAAGCCTTTAAATGTCACTTTAAGCTGAATACTAGTGTCTTGAAGAATATCTAGTCATATATTATGTGCTGTCATCATGGCAAAGAGAAAAGAAATCAGTTATTAGAAATGAGTTATTAACACTATTATGTTTAGAAAAGGAGGGCAAATCATTTTGACTTATAAAAACTATATGTACAGTTGCAATCAGAATTATTAAACCCCTTTTGAATTTTTTTCTCTTTTTTAAATATTTTCCAAATGATGTTTAACAGATTCAGGAAATTTTTCACAGTATTTCCTATAATATTTTTTCTTCTGGAGAAAGTCTTATTTGTTTTATTTCGGCTAGAATAAAAGCAGTTTTTAATTTTTCAAAAAACATTTTAAGGTCAATATTATTAGCCCTTTTAAGCTATATTTGTTTTCAATAGTCTCCAAAACAAACCATCGTTATACAATAACTTGCCCAAGTTACCCTAATTAACCTAGTTAAGCCTTTAAATGTCACTTTAAGCTGAATACTAGTGTCTTGAAGAATATCTAGTCAAATATTATGTGCTGTCATCATGGCAGAGAAAATAAATCAGTTATTAGAAATGAGTTATTAAAACTATTATGTTTAGAAATGTGCTGGAAAAATCTTCTCTCCATTAAACAGAAATTGGGGAAAAAATAAAGAGGGAGGCTAATAATTCAGGGGGGTTAATAATTCTGATTGCAATTGTGTATATATATATAAATAACTAAAACTTTCTCCAGTAGAAAAGTATTGAAGGAAATACTGTGAACAATATTTTTGTCCTCAACCGTATGTGTGGTATTATGGATGTCTAACATGATATTAATGATAGTGCATTTTCATGTTATTTTTGCACATGGACTTTGAAATATCACGTAAATGTCATGCTGCATGATTTTCAGGGCTGTTGTTTATTTAAGTATACCAATTACTTTACCATGGTACAACCACGGTACATTTTTATGGCTTGTACCGTGACATAAATCATGCTGTGGTTTTATTTTCAAAGCTCTTCCAGAACATTTGAGGGCTACACAAGCATTATTTAGCTAACGCACCTTTTTAATAAGTTTTTTTATGTTTTTTTGTTTTTGTGTAAATCATTCATTGATTCATTTTCCTTCGGCTTAGTCCCTGATTTATCAGAGGTTGCCACAGCGAAATGAACCGCCAACTATTCCAGCATATGTTTTATGCAGCGGATACCCTTCCAGCTGCAACCCAGTACTGGGAAACACCCATATACTCTCATTCACACACGCATACTCATACACTACGGCCAATTTAGTTCATCCAATTCCCCTATAGCGCATGTGTTTGGACTGTGGGGGAAACCGGAGCACTCGGAGGAAACCCACGCCAACACAGGGAGAACATGCAAACTCCACACAGAAATGCTGAGCCACTGAGCCACCATGTCGCCTGTTGTCATCATCATCATCATCATCGTTATTATTATTAATATTTTTTTATGATCATTATTTATTCATCCCTCACAATGGCCTGATAAACTCTGGTTCTCCATCGTTGCATACTGTATCTCTGAATATCAGTGAAAATACAGAGCTTGATCTCATTTCTCAGTTAAAGAAGTGAATTGTGAATCTCGGAGGACCGACGACAGTCTCTCTTCACACAATAGCTGCTCGCCCCACTGTTTACAACACACAATTTAGTTTCCTTCCAACAATTATGAGGGAAATTGAATCTCAGGAAATGTTCATTTTCACATCCATTAGAGCGGACAATAACAGGGAAGCCTACAAAGACATCTGTGTTCAAAGCGCTGCAGAAATACTACAGTATATGGGAGATTAATATCCAGCGCTGGCAGCAGGAGCGCGTGTCCGAAAACATCAGATCACAGGACGGTCACTGAGAGTCCGATGGGTTACAGATACAGTACAGTGAATATCTGAGAGGAAACATCACTAATGAGATCAGAGCAGAGCTGTGTGTAGAGTCCAAAGATCAGAACTAATGTTTGGTCAGGTTGTGCTGCTCATAGTGTGCAATGCTGGAATAGAACAAAACATCTTTATTTATTTATTTTAATTTTTTGTTTGTTTATTTTATTTTATTTTATTTAAATTTATTTTTTTCATTTTGATTTAATTTTATTTAATTTTATTTATTTTTATTTATTTTTTTATTTATTTATTTATTCAAGCATAACAGTTTGTCAGAATATATATTTATATATATATATATATATTTGGGGGCGTCACGGTGGCACAGTGGGTAGCACGTTCGCCTCACAGCAAGAAGGTCACTGGTTCGAGCCTCGGCTGGGTCAGTTGGCGTTTCTGTGTGGAGTTTGCATGTTCTCCCCGTGTTCGCGTGGGTGCTCCAGTTTCCCCCACAAATCCAAAAACATGTGGTATAGGTGAATTGGGTAGGCTAAATTGTCCGTAGTGTATGTGTGTGAATGAGTGTGTATGGATGTTTCCCAGTGATGGGTTGCAGCTGGAAGGGCATCCGCTGCGTAAAACATATGCTGGATAAGTTGGCGGTTCATTCCGCTGTGGCGACCCCAGATTAATAAAGGGACTAAGCCGAAAAGAAAATGAATGAATGAATGAATATATATATTTGTTTTATTTATTTATGTTTATTTATTTATTCATTCGTTCATTCGTTTATTTATTTAGTTATTTATTTATTTAAGCTTCACTGTTTGTTGAATGTTGAATATAAAACAAAAGTATAAAACAAAATAAGTAAGGCATAATTAGCTGAGTTCCCATACTAATGTTAAGCAAATATTTTTAAAGTTGTCAAAAAGGATAAAATCCCCGGAATTAGGTGCATTTTTTTTTTATGTGTTTGGACTGTGCGGGAAACCGGAGCACCCCGAGGAAACCCACGCAAACATGGGGAGAACATGCAAACATTTACGTACATAGTTTGTCTCATGTTTACTCAATAAAAATCACAGAACGCATGTAATATATTGAGCACAACAGGTTTAACAGCACAGTTTTGATCATGTGAATCATTCTGAAGCTTTATAAATTCATCTCTCGGTGTGTTTTATAGGGTTAAGTCTCCCGAGCAATGAAAAAGCGATCTCTAAGCAATGAAAATGTAGTTGCGAGTGAGTTCAGACTCTTTCTTAAAATACGGTTTAGCGTTTTAGCCTTGTGGAGACGGATGATATATTTAGGAGAAGTTTGTGATTTGAGTGATGCAAGGTGAAATCTGAGCTCTTGTGTGTCTCTCTCCTTCTCCACGGCCGTGTATTTGCTAAAAGTATTTTGTGTTTGCAAGATAAATGGCCGTTCTCCAGGCGAAGATGACAGGCAACACAAAGATGATATTGAATTGATTTCTGAAATGTTGCAGAACTGACTGTTTGATGTATACGGGCAGACATGAATCATAAAAATTCTATTAAAAAAGCTCTTGAATGGTTGACAGCGGAATATTATTTCTGATGATTAATTTGACTCAGTCATTATGGACGGGGGCTCCAGTCAGATCGCCTCCTACAAAATTGCTTTTCATTCCCTCTTGAATACCCCGGCAATCTCTCTCTTTCTCCCTCTCTTTTTCCTGAATTTAACATTACATGCTCCAAAGTTAGACAGACGAGAAACACGAGATTCAATACAGTCTCTGTGACAAAGACAAAACAGCAGAGGCGATCGCAAACTTCAGCGCCATGAAAACATGCTGCTTGCACATTTTGGAGTGGAGAAATCTTCACCTGCTAAACAATTATTTAGTGAAGTGGACTGATCCGATCATCTGTTCTTGAGTAAACAACTCACTGATTCAACGTGAATCTTCTGTAAACAACTGACTGATTCAAATGATCTGTTCAGAGTGAGTCTCCAGTCAACAGCTCATTGATTCAAATGATCTGATTAGAGTGAGTCTCCAGTCAACAGCTCATTGATTCAAATGATCTGATTAGAGTGAGTCTCCAGTCAACAGCTCATTGATTCAAATGATCCATTCAGAGTGAGTCTTGAGTAAACAACTCACCGATTCAAATGATTTGTTTAGAGTGAGTCACCATTCAACAACTCACTGATTCAAATGATTTGTTTAGAGTGAGTCACCATTCAACAACTCACTGATTCAAATGATTTGTTTAGACTGAGTCACCATTCAACAACTCATTGATTCAAATGATCCATTCAGAGTGAGTCTTGAGTAAACAACTCACTGATTCAAATGATAAATTCAAAGTGAGTCTCCAGTAAACAACTCACTGATTCAAATGATCTGCTCAGAGTGATTCATCAGTAAGCAACTCACTGATTCAAATGATCAATTCGGTGTAAGTCTTGAGAGAAACCAATTGATTCAAATGATCCATTCAGGGTGAGTCTCCATTCAACAACTCAATGGTTCAAATGATCCATTCAGAGTGAGTCTTGAGTAAACAACTCACTAATTCAAATGATTTGTTTAGAGTGAGTCACCATTCAACAACTCATTGATTCAAATGATTCATTCAGAGTGAGTCTCGAGTAAACAACTCGCTGATTCAAATAATTTGTTTAGAGTGAGTCTTGAGTAAACAACTCACTGATTCAAATGATCTGTTCAGAGTGAGTCTCCAGTAAACAACTCACTGATTCAAATGATCTGTTCAGAGTGAGTCTTGAGTAAACAACTCACTGATTCAAATAATTTGTTTAGAGTGAGTCACCATTCAACAACTCATTGATTCAAATGATCCATTCAGAGTGAGTCTCGAGTAAACAACTCACTGGTTCAAATGGTCCATTCAGAGTGAGTCTCGAGTAAACAACTCATTGGTTCAAACGATCTGTTCAGAGTGAGTCTCGAGTAAACAACTCATTGATTCAAACGATCTGTTCAGAGTAAGTCTCGAGTAAACAACTCAACTGATTCAAACGATCTATTCAGAGTGAGTCTCGAGTAAACAACTCAACTGATTCAAACGATCTGTTCAGAGTGAGTCTCGAGTAAACAACTTGCTGATTCAAATAATATGTTTAGAGTGAGTCACAAGTCAACAACTCATTGATTCAAATGATCCATTCAGAGTGAGTCTCCAGTAAACAACTCACTGATTCAAATGATCCATTCAGAGTGAGTCTCCAGTAAGCAACTCACTGATTCAAATGATCCATTCAGAGTTAGTCTTGAGTAAACAACTCACTTATTTAAATCATCCGTTCATAGTGAACCTCCATTCAGCAACTCACTAATTCAAATGATCTGTTCAGAGTGAGTCTCGAGTCAACAGCACACTGATTCAAATGATTCATTCATAATGAGTCTCAGGTCAACAACTCACTGATTCTAGTGTATGTATGATTCAGTAGATTGTAGGAGATCTCCTTCTACAAAATTGCTTTTTTTAATTTCCTCTTGAACACCCCGGCAATCTCTCTCGCTCTCTCTTTCTCCCTCTCTTTTTCCTGAATTTAACATTACACGCTGACAAGAAGTTATAAGACAAAACAGCAGATTCGATCGCAAACTTCAGCGCTATGAAAACAGGCTCGCTGCTTCCAAACGCTGATTATTAGACCGCCGTATTTCCATCAACTTTCCATGATTTCTTTCCAACTTTGCCAGATCGGTGTTGCTAACTGATGTTTCCAAAAAAGTCTTACTTGTTTAACTGCATAATATTTATATAATTGTGTTTATGCCTCTTTGCAAAGTAATTAGGCAAGCTCTAATTGCTCACGTCAGAAGGGTTTGAGATTATTCTGACTTTAAACTGATTGCTGTTTTATTTCATTTGAAGATCAGTTGTTTTTGCATTAGGATTGTTTATATTATTTGCATCTTTTATATTGTTTGAACAGAGGGTGTATTTTGGTTTTTATCTTACAATATGTTAAACATTTTATTTATTCATTGTTTTTATTAATATTTACTTTATTTCATTCATTCATTTTCTTTTCAGCTTAGTCCCTTTATTAATCAGGGGTCGCCACAACAGAATGAACCGCCAACTTATCCAGCATATGTTTTACACAGCGGATGCTCTTCCAGCTGCAACCCATCACTGGGAAACATCCATACACACTCATTCACACTCATACACTACGGACAATTTAGCTTACCCAATTCCCCTATAGCGCATGTGTTTGGACTGTGGGGGAAACCGGAGCACCCGGAGGAAACCCACGCTAACACGGGGAGAACATGCAAACTTCACACAGAAATGCCAACTGGCCAAGCCGAGGCTCGAACCAGCGACCTTCTTGCTGTGAGGCGATTGTACTACCCACTGCGCCACCGTGCAGCCCTGTTACTCACATTACCTTCATGAAAATGCATGCATGACATCCCATATAGTAACTGCATGTGTCTGTGTGTTTTCTCCATCAGAGTTACTCAGGGCAGGGCGGGGGCAGTGGGGGCGGAGGCGGAGACGAGGACTACGAGATTCCTCCAATCACACCACCCAACCACCCGGAGCCACCGCTGCTGCACCTGATGGACCCCGAGTCCAGCTACCTGTGCCACTCCATCCCTCACAATGGCCTGATAAACCCGTACTCGTACCCGGAGCTGCCCGCACTCATGATGACCAACATGCTGGCGCAGGACGGGCACCTGCTGTCCAGCCAGATGCCCTCGGTGAGTCCCCGCTCATGCTCTAGTGTGCCCACTACATAGGGAACACGGTATTGAACTACTGAGTACTTTTTTGCTGTACTTGATTCTTGAGTCGACAACTCACTGATTCAAATGATCTGTTCAGAGTGAGTCTTTAGGCAACTACTCACTGATTCAAATGATCTGTGTATTGTGAGTCTTGAGTCAACAACTCACTGATTCAAATGATCTGTTTATTGTGAGTCTTGAGTCAAGTATTCACTGATTCAAATTATCTGATCAGAGTGAGTCTCCTGTCAACAACTTACTGATTTAAAATATCTGTTTATTGTGAGTCTTGAGTCTTGATTCTGATTGGATTATTTGCTGTGAGTGAAAGATGATAGGAGAAGTTCAAAAATAAAGCCCCGCCTCCTACTCAATATTCAGTTTCTGTTAGAAATGCATCATCATACTGAAATGAAAGTCTCAGCAACTCCCTGTTCACACTGACTTTAATGTGTCTGTTTTTTTATTTATTTAGTGAAGTGCAGTGTTTCTCTGAATGACCAGAGCTCTCGGTTTGTGTTAATGAGTGTGTATTTGCTCTGCTAGCGATTTTCCAGTCTCAGTACGGAGGGTTTTCTGCTGTTTTTCTGCTCCTCCTCCTCTTCATTACTGTATTTTCTGCTGTTTAGCTCAGACTCTGTGGGCCATAAAGAAATATCAGGAGTGTCGTCAAATCTGCCATCTGTGGAAACTCCCTAATAAAGACAGGAACTCAGCTCTCAAACTATGGGAAAGCACTGAGGAACTCTGAGGAAGGGCGACTCTTACTATTCAAGAGGGTGTAATAGAATTATAATATTAGATTAATGTCATTTTCTCATTTTGTGCTATTGGTTTTGAATTGAAATTAAATCTGGACTAATGCAATGCTGTTTTTGTTAGCTAATACTCTATAAATGTATATGGTTTAGATCATTGTATATATAATTTTTTTTAAAAGTTCTTAATATTTAAGCACCATTTTGTATTAACTGAATTAAATCTGAAATAAAATAAAATCTGAAATAAAATAAAATAAAGTAAGATAAAATAAAATAGATATTAAATGATTTAAATTTTATTACACAAAATAATAACACTACAGAAAATTCTCTCAATGGATATGAAATAATGGTAAAGTAAAATAAAGGTATTAAATTGATTTATAAAATATTATATAATTTTATTTTTATTTTATGAAATAAGTTGACAAGTCGTTTAAATAAAAAGGTACTTATATTGTGCCAAAATATGCCAAAATTAAAATAAATAAAAAAATGAAAAACCTAATAAAATAAAACAAATTAGGGGAGCCAATACTGCAAAATAAATAAATAAATAAATAATTAAACAAAACTAAATATAATACAATAATTGTAATACATGCATGCATAAATAAATAAATAAATAAATAAATAAATAAACAAATAAATACATACATACATATATATATATGAAAATTACTGAACAAAACTGACAAATAAAAATAAATTGAAGCTAAACAGACATATGAACAGATGAAAAAAAACATTATATTTTGAATTTATATGTTGTATGTATTATATGTTGAATTATTAAAGTCTAATTGAAAGTTGAAAATGCCAAAAAAAAATCTAAATATGAATGAATAATAAAATAAAAGCATGTAAAAAAAAACTCCTCTAGAATATCCTCTAAGCTTTTAAACAAAGCACAAGTGTCTTCTGTCATATGCCAGAGCTTTATCATTTCTACTTTTCGATGATGACACTGTATTTAATTCGATGCACTAATAATACAGGTTTTAATCCAAAATCAAACCAAAGTGCTTCAGGGATAGTTAATGTGTCGGTGCTCTTTGGGTAAGGGATTCATAAAGATAAACAACAAAATCATAAGACCAAGGCACTCGAAAAGTAAGTGAAAACATTTGAAAAGCCTTTATTAGCATGGCTACTCTATAAAACAGCACCTGGGTATGATATATCGAACACAAAGCCAACTTAACAGTCATTATTAATTCAGTATTGAAAGAGAGAGAAAAAAAAAGGATTAATAATCACGATCAGTATTATACAACATATTTCTCAAAAAGTACAACATGAGATCTACACTCACCGGCCACTTTATTAGGTACACCTGTCCAACTGCTCGTTAACGCAAATTTCTAATTAGCCAATCACATGGCAGCAACTCAATGCATTTAGATATGTAGACATGGTCAAGACGATCTGCTGCAGTTCAAAGCAAGCATCAGAATGGGGAAGAAAGGGGATTTAAGTGACTTTGAACGTGGAATGATTGTTGGTGCCAAACGGGCTGGTCTGAGTATTTCAGAAACTGCTGATCTACTGGGATTTTCACACACAACCATCTCTAGGGTTTACAGAGAATGGTCTGAAAAAGAGGAAACATCCAGTGAGCGGCAGTTCTGTGGGCGCAAATGCCTTGTTGATGCCAGAGGTCAGAGGAGAATGGCCAGACTGGTTCCAGCTGATAGAAAGGCAACAGTAACTCAAATAAGCCTTCGTTACAACCGAGATCTGCAGAAGAGCATCTCTGAACACACAACACGTCCACCCTTGAGGCAGCAGAAGACCACACCGGGTGCCACTCCTGTCAGCTAAGAACAGGAAACTGAGGCTACAATTCACACAGGCTCACCAAAATTGGACAATAGAAGATTGGAGAAACGTTGCCTGGTCTGATGAGTCTCCATTTCTGCTGCAACATTCGGATGGTAGGGTCAGAATTTAGCGTCAACACCTTGAAAGCATGGATCCATCCTGCCTTGTGGCAACGGTTCAGGCTGGTGGTAGTGGTGTAATGGTGTGGGGGATATTTTCTTGGCACACTTTGGGCCCATCAGTACTAGTTGATCATCGTGTCAATGCCACAGCCTACCTGAGTATTGTTGCTGACCATGTCCATCCCTTTATGACCACAGTGTACCCATCTTCTGATGGCTACTTCCAGCAGGATAACGCACCATGTCATAAAGCACGAATCATCTCAGACTGGTTTCTTGAACATGACAATGAGTTCACTGTACTCAAATGGCCTCCTCAGTCACCAGATCTCAATCCAATAGAGCACATTTGGGATGTGGTGGAACGGGAGATTCGCATCATGGATGTGCAGCCGACAAATCTGCAGCAACTGCGTGATGCTATCATGTCAATATGGAGCAAAAACTCAGAGGAATATTTCCAGTACCTTGTTGAATCTATGCCACGAAAGATTAAGGCAGTTCTGAAGGCAAAAGGGGTCCAACCCGGTACTAGTAAGGTGTACCTAATAAAGTGGCCGGTAAGAAAAGGAAACCACAGAAAATATGCATATATATATATATATATATATATTTAAGTAAATACATGCATATACATACACATAAACATAGACGTACATACAAATATATATATACATACATTTTTATATATTATACAGATTTTAAGTTCAGCTGCACTCCATCATGTTCCTGTTCATTCATCTAATGCCTCTTTATAAAAGATGTCTTTTGTAAACGGACATCAGACATGAGCACTATATGGATGAGTGTTTCTGCAGTCGTATGAATCTATGCATGCAATTTCTTTAGATACCAGAATGCATTAAATCAGCTGTTCTTTCATGGACACCCATCGAGTGAGTCAATAATACTCCAGCAAATGAGCGTTCGTTGCTTCTCTTCCTCAAGCAAACTTCTGGCCGTTATGTTTTGCGGTGTTTCTGCATGTTTATATGGCACAATGACAAAAGCCATCATTTTCTGAAAAAAGCTATATGCTCCGTGAGCTGTATAAACGGGGAATGTGTAATGTGCTCTTTTCATTGCCACACTGATAACATTTCATGCTTTACTCTGACCTTCTGTGACCTTTGTTTCCATCTCCATCTGAAATGAAATTGTAGATTGCTGATTTGGTCTCGTTTGGAAAATCGATGGCTTTGAAACACGACATGCATTTTTAAGCGTGGCCACAGGAGGCGCTATAGCAGAAGTTCTTACAGTAACGCGTGCAAAAAGGGAACAATACACACTCAAAAACGTAATCGTTGATGTAATCTAATTTAATTATAACATATTTAAACTGCTTTTTTTCACCTTGATTGATTGATTGATTTGATTGGTTGATTGATTGATTGATTTGATTGGTTGGTTGGTTGGTTGATTTTGTTGATTGATTGATTGATTGATTGATTGATTGATTGATTGATTGATTTGATTTGATTTGATTTGATTGATTGATTGATTGATTGATTGATTGATTGATTGATTGATTG